>JANAVB010021999.1:10729139-10946639 GCA_029216955.1 Iris pallida | reverse complement strand
TTGGGGTCGAGTGGACGAGGTGGGTTGAACAACGGGTGAATAGGTTGTTGATTTGGTTGTTCAACGTGTGGTTCAATACGAGGAGGAGCATTCGAAGAGGATGCACCCTCGGTTCGAAGTCTCTTCCCTCTATTGAACAACTTGGGAGCCATGAAATAATGAAAAAATTAAGGAAATTTAGATGGAGAGAAATGTGGAAATATACCTCAATTTGGTGATGAATGATGAAGGAGAATGGTGAGAGAATCCTTCTCCTTGAATTTTAAGAAAAAATATATTCTATGATGGAAGAACTAGTGTTAGGGTTTAGAGAAAAATAGTTTGGAGAAGTTTAGAAGATGGCAATGGAGGAGAGAGAAGAGGGGAACCCGGTTTTTAGTGTAATGGTTCGAATGGTCGGAGCAAATGTGGACCATTGGATCATATTCTGATCAGCAGCTAAGGCTGCTTTCAGTTCTGGAACAGCCAGACCGAATTCGGCCCGAACTCGGTCCGAATTCTGGTTTCTGTAGGCAGAACAGAAATCAGGCTAAAAAGAAGTATGATCAAATAAGATAGACTAAAAGGAATATGATAATAAGTAGATGCATATACAAAAATGAGAAAACCAAGTAGAGAATAACAAAAAGTCAACACTGAATCAAAGTGAAGTTTGAAAATTTGAATTTTTGCATGTGATAAATAAAAGTA
The DNA here is from genome assembly GCA_029216955.1 of Iris pallida. Taxonomy (NCBI): domain Eukaryota; kingdom Viridiplantae; phylum Streptophyta; class Magnoliopsida; order Asparagales; family Iridaceae; genus Iris; species Iris pallida. Next base: position 10,945,949 of record JANAVB010021999.1, on the reverse strand, counting down.
AACCAAGTAATAAACAAGGAAATATGCCACAATTCAATATTTTGAACCTGCCATGGGGTAGCTGCAGGGGCCGGATCCCAGCTAGCGGTAGTCCTGAGGACTAGTACACCGTGTCGCTTAGGCTTTTACGCCTTGTTGTCAGAAGGACCCTTTCGGCTTGTACCCATAGCAATTTCATCATAAAGAATCAAAACATAATCGATATTTATGCAGGTTATTTTAATTAATAACAGCTTCATCCAAAATTCCTAGTTCACGACAAAGAAAGTTAAAACGCTCTTCAGATAGTGGTTTAGTAAAGAAATTTGCTAGCTGATGATCAGTGTCAATAAATTCTAAGTTAATAGTGCCATTTTGCTGGTGATCACACAAAAAGTGGTGACGTATTTCAATGTGCTTCGTGCGTGAGTGACATATGGGGTTCTTAGTAAGATTTATAGCACTAGTGTTATCATAAAATATAGGAATGTGCATAAAAGATAAGTTATAGTCTTCAAGGGTTTGCTTCATCTACAGAATTCGTGTACAACAACGACCAGCTACGATATATTCAGCTTCTGTTATGGATAGTGCAACAGAATTCTTCTTTTTGCTAAACCAAGAGACTAAACCCTTTCCTAATAAATGATACGTGCCGCTCGTACTTTTACGGTCGACCTTGCATCCGACGAAATCAGCATGAGAGTAACCAATGAGGTCAAATAATGTTGATTTGGGATACCATAGGCCCACTGTAACCGTACCCTTAAGGTATCGAAAGATACGCTTAACAGCAGACATGTGTGATTCCTTAGGATTAGCTTGATATCTAGCACACAGACAAACGCTAAACATAATATCAGGGCGACTATAAGTTAAATAAAGTAGACTGTATATCATACCTCGATACTTACGTTGATCCACAGGTTTGCCGCTTTCATCTGGTTCTAGTTTAGTTGTAGTAGCCATTGGAGTGCTAATTGGTTTGACGTTGTCAAGGTCGAATTTCTTCAGCATGTCTTTTGTATACTTTGACTGACAGATGAAAGTTCCATTTGATGTTTGTTTGACTTATAGTCCAAGAAAGTAATTGAGCTCCCCCATCATGCTCATCTCAAACTCGATCTGCATACACTGGGCAAAATCTTGACAGAGAGTTTCATCAGTAGAACCAAATATAATATCATCAACGTAAATTTGCACTAAGAGAATAGCGTCTTTGAAAGATTTTATGAAAAGTGTAGTGTCAATTTTCCTATTTGAAAAACCTTTTTCAAGCAAGAAATTGCTTAGCCGTTCATACTAAGCTCTAGGGGCTTGTTTGAGGCCATATAGCGCTTTCTTGAGCTTAAAAATAAGGTCGGGAAATTTGTGATTTTCAAAACCAGGGGGTTGTTTTACATAGACTTTCTCCTTAATAAATCCATTCAAGAAAGCACTTTTAACATCCATTTGAAACATTTTGAAATTTTGAAAATTAGCAAATGTACAAAGCATCCGAATGGATTCCAATCTCGCAATAGGAGCATATGTCTCATCGTAGTCGATACCTTCCTCTTGGTTGTACCCTTGAGCTACTAGACGAGCTTTGTTGCGTGTAACTGAACCATCTTCATATACTTTGTTTCGAAAAATCCATTTAGTACCAATAATCGAGTGATTTACCGGCCTAGGAACAAGTTCCCAAACTTGGCTCCTCTCGAATTGGTTGAGTTCTTCTTACATGGCAGAAATCCAAAATTCATCATTAAAAGCTTCTACAATATTTTTCGGCTCAATTTGTGAAATGAAGGCAGTACTAGCAATGGAGTCTCTTATTAATGATCTAGTACTTACTCCACGTGAAACCTTACCTATAACCAAATTTTTTGGATGTGACGGCTTGAAAGAGAATTTCTTTGGCAAGCCCTCCAGAGAATTGGTTTCAGTGGTGGTATTCATTGGAGTAGAAGTTGATGGCTCAACATCATCATCAAGAGTAGCTGCTGTACTGTTATCCTCATCGAAAGTCATATTTGTAGACTCTTCCACAATTAATGAGCGTTTGTTCAACACTCTATATCCTTTTCTCTTGGCCGCTTAGCCAAGGAATATACCATCGTCAGCTTTGGCATCAAATTTGCCTAAGTTGTCTTTGGTGTTAAGGATAAAACATTGACAACCAAAAACTTAAAAATATGAAACATTTGGAGTTCTTCCAAACCAAAGCTCATAGGGTATTTTCTTCATAATAGGACGAATAAGCACCCTATTTAAAATATGGCACGCTGTACTGACAGCTTCAGCCCAAAAATATTTCGGAAGAGAGAATTTATTTAACATGGCTCTAGCCATATTGCCGAGAGTCCTATTCTTCCGCTCCATAACACCATTTTGTTGAGGAGTTCATGGACAAGAAAACTCATGATTAAAACTATTTAAATCATAAAACTTTTTAAAATTAGTATTTTTGAATTCGCCTCCATGATCACTTTGGATTCGAGTAATCATGTAGCCTTTTTCGTTTTGAACCTTTTTAGCAAATATTTTGATAACTGAAATGGCATCACTTTTATTTGTAAGATAGAAAACCCAAGTAAATCTAGAAAAGTCATCAACTATAACAAAAGCGTAGAGTTTTCCACCAAGACTGGCTATTCTACTAGGGCCAAATAAATCCATATGAAGTAATTGCAAGGGTCTAGTAGTACTTACAGAGTTTATGGAATGAAATGAGGACTTGGTTGTCTTATTCAATTCACATCCGGCACATACCGTATCCTTTTTGAATGTGATGTCAGGCAAATCGCTAACTAGCTTCTTAGTCGATAGCCTAGATATAGTATCCATATTGGCATGACCAAGACGCTGGTGCCATAGTAATCTTTCATCCTTGTGAGCATAGAGACATCTTCCTGCACTGTTAGTATCTCTAAATAGATAAAAAATATAAATATTATCCTCTCTTATCCCTTCAAAAGCGATGTCTCCCGTTGACCTATCAAAAATAAAGCATTTATTTTGTCCAATGTTAATATCATATCCATGATCAGCAAGATGACTTATGCTGAGCATGTTATACTTTAACTCGGTCACTAGGCAGACATCCTTTATTATAGGAGAAGGAGGATGACCTATAGTACCATTACCAATAATATACCCTTTTAGGTTGTTGCCGAAGGATACATACCCTTCCCTCTTCATCGATAGTGATGCGAAAAGATTTGTGTCTTCCGTCATATGTCGTGAGCATCCACTAGCGAGAATCCACTTACTCTTAGTTGAGGAGGGAAGGTCTACCTACATCAAGAGTAGATGTGACCTTTGGTACCCAAGTTCTTGAGGGTCCTGAAAAGTTAGTTTTCGGCAACCATGTATATATGTTTCTATCTACTAATCTTCTAACTCTACATTGTGGTGAAATATGTCCATGTAATCCATAATAAGTACAAATAGTATTCCTATTTATGTTAGGAGCATGTTGATGATGTCTATATGTAGAGTGGTATGGAGTAGCATGGTGATGATGTCTATATGTAGACTGGTATGGAGTAGCATGATGATGATGTCTATATGTAGCATGGTAAGAATGGTGTAGAGCATGATGATGTTTATATCCATAAGCAGTATGATGGTGATTTTGTTTATGTGCATCATAGTGATGATTGTATCTATGTGTAGCATGCTGATTATGTGTCATATGAGAATTATTTCTACGTGCATATGGTTTATGTGCTTTATGAAAGTGGGTGTACATGTAAGCATGATTACTTGCTACAGGTGGATGATGTGGTTGACTAGTATGAGTAGTGTCATGCTTTGCGTGTGTCTCATGTGATTGGGTTTGAGGTTGAGCAACCTATTTTCCCAATCTAGTCTCTAGTTTCTTAGAGACAGTCTGCAGTTCACTAATTTTAGTATTCAAACCATAAATCTGAGTGATAGAGATCTTGTGTCTATCCTTTTCTTCAGCAAGCTCAGTGTTTAGTGCTGTGATCTATTGTGTTTGTTTTTCAAGACGTGATTCGGCATCATGTAAGCTTAATTTAAGCTTAGACACCTCATTTGTGACTACCGTGGGTGAAGTGTCTCTAAAATTATTAAGCAATGAAGAGAGTCTTTGAATCTCGACTTCATAACTTTTGATCTTCTCCTTGGCGTGTTTATATTTACTAATGACTTTCTTTTGGTCATTGAGTAAATCATTGAATGCATCACCAAGTTCGTCAAAAGTGAAATCATCAAGAGTTTCGCTAGTTACCTTGTCGGATGTAGCCATTAGGCAAATATTGGCGGTGTCTTGAAGAGAGTCCTTTTCTTCCTAGGAGTCACTAGCTTCGCTTTCATGTCAAATGCTTGTGTTGGCATATTTTTTTGAGGAAGCATTCTTGTATGATTTTTCATATCGGTTGCTCTTCTTTGTGAATGGACAGTCTTTTTGGACGTGTCCAGTCTTCTTGCAACCGTAGCATGTTGGCTCTTCTTCGTCATCTTCTTGTGGTTCCTTTTTTCTTCGATTGAAGCCAAGGAATATCTTGAAGTTGCAGACAAGGAGAGCTTGATCTTTACCTTCTAAGTTGTCGTCATCCGTTTTTTCAGGATCAGCCCTTCGTCGGTGAGCTTTAAGGGCAATCTCCTTTGCCTTAGGAGTAGGCTCTTTGAAGTCTTTGAGGTCAAGCTCATGAGTCATCGGCTTTCCCATCAAAGTCTCCATGGACATAGTCGTGAGATCATTTCCTTCTATGATGGCTGTCACCTTAGGGTTCCAAATCTTTGGTAGCCCTCTAAGTATCTTGCAGATCTTCTCGTGATTTGTATATTATTTACCGAGAGAAGACAAGGGGTTGATGATGTCGAGGAATCTTGTAATCATTTGTATCATCGTCTCATTTGGTTTCATCTTGAAAGCCTCATATTCTTGAGTGAGACGACTTATTTTTGACTCCTTCACTTGAGTAGTTCTTTCATGCGTCACTTCTAGAAGTCTCCATACTTCGTGAGAGGTGGTGCATGTTGAGACCCTGTTAAACTCATTCCTGTCTATAGCACAGAATAAAGTATTAATAGCTCTTGCGTCTAGACTCGCCTATTTTTTCTCCTCGTTAGAATATTTGTCATGGGTTTTCTCAACGAGATCACCATTAATAACTATCCTGGCGGGCTTTTTGTAACCATCGGTGACAATGGTCCACAGGTCGAAGTCTAGCGACTTGAGATAAAAACTCATCCTTGTTTTCCAATAGGTGTACTTAGTTCCATCAAATAGGGGAGGCCTATGAGTGGACTGCCCTTCACCGTGATTGGAAATCATGGATTGTGTGGTTGCCATGGATCAGATCTAGGATGTTAGTCCTTGTTGAGAGAACAGAGCTCTGATACCAATTGAAGAACAAATAGACAACTCTAGAGGGGGGTGAATAGAGTTTATGACAATAATGTCCATTTAAAAATTAAAGTCTTTCACCAACAGTAAATAATCAGAGTAAATGCGGAAATAGTAAAGAGCAAGAAAGCTTACGCAAATACAACCAATTTTAACCTGGTTTCCCTCGTAGAGGACTAGTCCAGGCCTGAGAACTCTAGCTCAGGATTAAATCCACTATTTGTGAAATAGTAGTTACACCCCATGCCTTTTCTTCAGAAGAGCACGTCAACTTCTTACAGAGATCGCAGTGGCGATGCTTGGAATTTTCCAAGCGACTTCTTGAACTGTTGCACAAACTCCTAACTAAAAAGTACTAAGCACTTTGAGGCTTAGGGAGCATATGGCTAGTAGATGAGAAGGATATGGCTTGTATAAGGCTTTAGAGAGAAGAGAAGAGAAGATTGGATGAATTAAAAATGAGAGAATTCATGGCCTATTTATAGGATATCAGATAGGCAGAATTCGGCCAGAATTTTGGGTCAAATATTCAAAAATTTGGCCGTTGGACAACTTGCATCCAGCCAACCCTAAAAATTAGGGTCCTGGATTTTATGAGACAGAGTTCGACCCGAACACTGTGTGGAGGCAGAGTTCGGCCCGAACTCTGTCTATAGAGCACAGAATAGGCCTAATGGGTAGATAGGCTTGTTTGGATTTTTGTGGAGCTTTTGATTTGAGGTATGGGTATAGGTTAAGTCTCAGATGCTCAGCACAACTCAGTTTACATAAGTCTAGACTCAATAAAAATGTAAAATACAGACTAAAAATATGAAGCATTGCAGTGCTAGCTGTCGTCTGGCTTGTACTGAATTCAATCTTCATATGTCGTATTAAAATATTACAAGTATCATGTTTGTCAATTGTATCAATATTTTGTTGACTGTGATTTTGTGTCAACAGACCAAGAGTTGACTTTGGCCCAGAGTGACCTAGAATCATGTAGATTGCATCCTAAACTTTAGTTTTGCTATTCTAGACATGTTGTGACCTGTATTGCTCTGATTAGGACTCATCTACTCCGTCTGGACATTTACACTTACCAGATACTCAAGATATCAGGCGAGTACATTCTCTGATCATTTCATAACTTGCTTAGAATTATATTCCTTCTCTAGTTTACCTTATTTGATGATGTCACGATATTATCACGGATTGGTACTATATGGATCCCTACATTGAGATGTTATCCCCCTCGGGAGCATCGGATACATTATGTCGTGTGTTTCATATACAACGTGTATTCCTCGCTCTCATGTTATTCATGTTTCTCATGTGCTTCATGCTCATTCATGCTCGCTCGTGTACTCTCATGTGCTATCATGTTCGGTCATGTTCTCGTGAAGTTCATGTATAACCTATACTTCATGTGTACCCTTCATGGGCCTTCATGTAGAATTCATGTGCACTCAGTTTCTGATCCCTCATGTATACTTCATGTACACCCATGTTTTTCATAAATAAATTCACTTTATTTATTTTGTATCTGAGAAAATTACAACTGTAGGAATCTAATCTAGAAGACGATTACTTTATCCCTTGGACGATGCGATGAAGAAGACTCGAACTTTGAAGAACTTGGACAGCAACTGGGCAATCTCTCTGTTCTCTCTGAAATTGACTGTCGTCTCTGATGAAGATGAAGAAACTCTTTTTTATAGAGTTCAGGATAACTGTCCTTAAGCATACGCTCAGGTAGTTACTTGACGTGTGCATAACTGCAGGGACGCGTGGCTAATTCTGATGGAGACACATTAGCGTGCGGTTGAAAGTAGTGGAGCATGTTCAGGAGAGATTGATGGCATGGATGCCACGTTGCATAACTTCTAGAGAAGTGGATAACTGGGTACAGGATACGTGAGAACGTGTGTTGACTGTAATCCTGGATATGGTTGCTGTAATACGCTGCCTCGTTGAAGGAGAGTTATACGCTGACTTGGATGATGTAGAAACAAAATAAAGCTGATACGCTTACTGGAGAAGGAAGGAGTCGTACGCTCACTTGATGAGGAAGGAGTCGTATAGACTTCATACGCTCACTGGAGAAGGAAGGAGTCGTATAGACTTCATACGCTCACTGGAGAAGGAAGGAGTCGTATAGACTTCATACGCTCACTGAAGAAGGAAGGAATCGTATAGACTTCATACGCTCACTGAAGAAATGGCCACGTGGCCATCATCAATCTTCTCTGATACGCCATATCTTCTAATAACTGTCAAAAGATTTTCTCGAGCGTCGTGACTGCAGATATGACGGCTGACAGACTGTCAAAACTGACAGTAATGATGACTTTGCATTAATGATCTGCTGAGCTGTCCTCGTAAAAGACAAAACCAACTCTTCGAAATCCTATACGACGGTTGCTCTCTATTTGGACAGCTGTCTTTGCACGAAAGACGACGTGTCAGATTCATCCTTTATTAAATATATGCCGTACTGTCATCCCAGAAAATAATAAAATATTCACTGAGCGTATGGCCTGTAGATGAGCGTATGACCTTGACTGAGCATATGGCTTTGAGCGTATGGCTTGGACTGAGTCTTATGTCAGTATGTCATAATTTTTACACTCTACAAGACCCCCTTCAAAGTTTTCGAACTTTATGAGTTTCAAAAGTTCGAAATTACTTTGAATAAAAAAAGTGGGAATGAGTCTTGACACGCTGGCATTAAGTCTGTTTATTAAATGTCATGATGACTCTTCATTTTTCGAGACTGATTGAATCTGATTTATGGAGGAATATGAACCGCCAGCAAGCTTTGTTATATAAACTGAGAAAATTCAGTTTTTGACATTCATTTCTTGTAACCATGACTCCAAAGGAAGCGGCTGAAGAAGAAGCACGAAAATTAGGTTTCTGTGCCCATGGTGACCCCACCTTTGGGGGCAAAGAACCGGAGCCCTTCGTCATCGAGTTCAAAGATGACCCCACGCAGTTAGCCAAGAATTTATTGGGTTACTTCGGTCTGGACGGCTCCTCTACTTCTGATGGGCGGAGCCTCACAGAGAAGCGTAAAATGCTCGCTGCTCTGTTGCACCGCATGGGGGTCCAAAGCGTAGAAGAGTTAGGCGTCAAACTTAGCCGCTCTGGAAAATAGAGCGTGACTATGTTGCACCCCTTTCTTTCCCTCTCTTTTTTTGTTTTGTAAGGCCATCAGTGCCTTTAATGAAATGAATATTCAAGAATTCTCTGTTTAGTATAAATTTGTGTTGAAAACTAACGTGCACCAATGAATAACTGTATATTACGCTGTAGGTTACGCTGTCTTCCAATGTTGTAAGTTATGCTAGATAGCGTACATCAATGAATAGCATGCACCAATAAATAGCTGTAGGTTACGCTATCTTCCAATGTTGTGGAAAGCACTCTTTGAATATTTCTAAGGCTATGCTGGTTTCCAAAATACACGTGGCACTCATTGCATATTTTATGAGCGTTATTTGTGGATCCTTTCCAAGAATAGGCTTGCGCTCCATACTTTAAAATAGACAGAAGAGTTTCACAGAACTCATCCCCATCTTCTTTTTCTTCTTCTCTTCTCTGAGAATGATCGTGAGATTTCACTCTCAAATCGGAAAGCAAATGCTTCTAGATGTTCGAATTCTGAGCAATATGTCAGACATCAGTTTGCCAATTCTTAGCGTCAAACTTGAAGGTAAGTCCGGCATAATACACGTACTGTTTTTGCTGTTGAAAATAAGCTTTCTGTCTCTGAGCGTGCTTGACCAGCCAGTACGTTTCATATGACATTTCTGTTGATTTAATTCTTTTCTTCATGTTGTTTTCCGCAGAAACTTGGCTAAAGATTTTCTTCAGAACTGGCATTGGTGATGTGGATGCGGTGGAGAATGTCCTTCTGACACCAACATCAGGGAGCTCATACGCCTTTGATGCGTAAATCAGACAACTCAGAACTCCTCGTGGGATAGAAGGGTCTTCCTCAGATGGTAGGAAGAGCTTTATACACGCGAGTTGGATGGTGGAGTCAACTCTACTACCGAGAAATCGGATAGTAGAGTTCCTTTTACGGGAGAACTAGGAATTGTATCCCAAGGTTGGATACATTCCTGTCTCCTCTGAAAGGTCGCTCCTAATCCACCAGTTGTATTGGCAGCAACACGTTTTCGTGTTGCCCTACTCTGTGGTTCTCCTCTCGTCTGAGAGATAAGACCAGAGTTTGATTCCTGCTGATCTGGTCGTGACTGAGACCCAGACAGTCAGGAATTGCAATCAACAACGAACCTGACGGAGAAGGTCCGACGGAGAAGATCCAAAGAAGAAGATAGATCTCTATTAGGTTATCGTTGTGGTGTAGAATGAAAATCCAAGATTTGTAATAGATTTCTATTATGATTTGTAGGAAAGTCTAAGAAAATGTAATAGACTTTTTGTGGTGAAATGGGAATGACAATTCTTCTATGCTTCAATGATTTGTATTTGTGGATGAATTATGGACATGATAGATAATAAAATCATCTTTTCTGTTTTAAAGTATATGATATTATCAGAGGTATTATGGACGTGATAATATGTATGAACTCAAAAGAAAATAGATTGATTTCTATGCAGAGGTCAAAACATGACAAATGAGTAAGTAGATTCGGAATTGATTCAGAGATAAATAACGAATCCCCACTTAATAAATTGATAGAAGATTATGAACGGACGAACCGTTAGGAAATGATGAACAGATGAACTGTCGAATGAATGTAATAAATGAACGGATGAACCGTCAAGTATTAATGAACATGTGAAACGTCGGATGAATATGAGAAATGAATGGATAAACTGAATCTCGGGAAAGAATACGTCCCTTCGATCCTTGTAACCATATGCCTATAAATAGAGCATATATTTGAGTAGAAGGATCACACATCATTAATGTCTTCTGAAAAGAGTACAAAGAAGGCTGAAGTCGTCTCCGAGGTTACTGAAGGTGCTAAAGAGCATCTACCTCCGCAGAAGAAGGAAATGGGCGAAAGCTCATCTACTCCCAAGCCGCCGAAAGATATCCAGGACTTCCTGGTTGAACCAGGAGAAACCGAAGAAGAAGAAGAAGCAATGAGGGTGGCTGCCTGTCAGTTCTTGGTGCGGTCAGGAAAAGATGTATTCAATTCTTTTGCTGATTATGTATGTGGCCTTCGTCCCAAGTATGAGAGGGATGACAGTGACCTTCCATGATGATGTACTCTTTTTCTTGAAGAATTTGTCTCAAAATAAACTCTGTTTAAAGAAACTTTGTTTACGATGTATCCTTCCCACTTTACATCAATTTTGCCTTTATTCACTGATCTTTAGACTCAGAAATCAGAAAGACTAAATATTAAAATATGATATTGAGATAGAAAATTCAGAGGTAATATGGACATGATTTTCTATTCAAGATCTTTATTAAAACCCCTGGGGATCTAATAAGACGAAATATCAAATTCTCTGGGAAGATGATACATGGTGGAATATCAATTTCCTCTGGGGATAATGATATCGAAATAACTTTTGTAGAGAAGAATTTTATATTTGCTGCGGAATGATGAAAATATTATACATAATATTTCTTTAAGAATTTGCCATTGATAGGCATCATCATGACTTTCCCATCCATAGAGGCAAGCTGGTATGCTCCGTTAGAGAAGACTTTGTTCACTACGAATGGGCCTTCCCATTTCGTATCAAATTTGCCTTTGCTCATATGTGTCATGGTCATAGGACGTCTGACAGTGAGGACCAGTTCTCCCTTCTGATATGCTCTGACTTTGACTTTCCGGTTAAAAGCTTTTAAAATTCGGGCCTGATATAGCTCGATATTTTATTGAGCAAACAATCGTTTTTCATCTAGAGCTTCCAACTCTTGAAGTCGAAGACGATCATTGTTTTCTGTTGTCAATTCATTGGAGATTGCAATTCTCAGAGAAGGAATCTGGATCTCAAGGGGAAGAACAGCTTCACACCCATATACTAAAGAGAAAGGTGTACATCCAGTCGCATTGCGAACTGTGGTGCGGTAGGCCCATAAACATTCACCAAGCTTCTCACTCCAGTTGCGTTTGTTGGAAGAAACGAACTTTTTCAAGAGTTTGATGATTGTTTTATTGAAAGCTTCTGCCAATCCATTGGCTGCTGGATTATATGCTGTAGAAGCTAAATTATTAATCCGATGATCGTCACAGAATCGAGTAAATTTCTGACTGACAAACTGCGGTCCGTTATCATGGATAATACGCCGAGGAACACCAAATCGATAGATAACATGATGTTTGACGAAGTTGATAATATTAGAAGTTTTAACTTCAGATAACGGGATTGCTTCAGCCCATTTGGAAAAGTAATCGGTTATTGCTAGAATAAACCGATGTCCTCTTGATAATGGTGGGTTGATGGAACCAATGACGTCCATGCCCCAAGCTTCAGAGGGCCATGATGCCGCTGTTGGGTGTAAGAACTCTGACGGTTGATGAATAAAGTCTGCATGAATTTGACAGGCTTTACATTTCCGAGCATATTGAATAGCGTCAGCCACCATCGTGGGCCAATAATAACCCATACGTCGGATACGATCTTGAAGTTTAGGACCTGGTTGATAAGCTCCGCAAACTCCATCATGTGCTTCACGAATTATCTGTTGTGTTTCTTCACCAGCAATGCATCGGAGGAGAAGACCGTCGTAAGACCGACGATATAATGTTTTCGTCGTATGATTATAATAGAATCTGAGAGATCGACGTCGAATAGACGCTGCTTCACTCGGATTATCAAGAAGTATATCATACAAAACAAAGTCTAGAAACGGGCGTCTCCAGTCTTCAATTATGGCTTCTGTTTCATTAGAAAAGACATATTCCATAGTAGAATCGGAAGAAGACGAGGATATTTTGTCAAACTTTAATCCAGCATCAAGGTTGAAAGAATCTTTGTCTGGTTTATAGGGAAAAGCCAAGGCCAAATTATTCTCAACACAGAATAGTTCTCGGTTATAAACCACTATCACTTGCTGACGTCTGATTGGTATAGCTAATACAGCAGCAAGATTAGCTAAAGCATCAGCTTCTGCATTATAGGCTCGTCGAACAAGTTCAATAAAGAAGTCTTCAAAAGATGAGGCTATAGAGAGTGCTGCTCGATGATAAGGTATCAAATCCTGATGACGAACTTCATACATTCCTCTGATCTGATTGACAATAAGCTTGGAGTCTCTATAAACTTCCAAATATTGAATATCTAGATGTTTAGCAAGTTGAAGACCAATGAGTAATGCATTGTATTCGGCTACATTGTTTGAACATGATTGATCTAGAGAATAGGCCCTCTGAATAGTTAGTCCTTCTGGGGATACAAGAACAATCCCAACTCCAGCGACAATATCGCCGTTAGGACCTATTCTAGATGCTCCATCAAAGAATAGACGCCAGGTAGAAACTTCTTCAGAAATCAGATTTGAATCCAAGACTTCATCAGGAATCTCATCATATAATTTAGAATCTTCTGGAATTGCATGAGCAGCCAGAAAATCAGCAAGAGCCTGTCCTTTAACTGACTTCTGAGGAATATAATGCATATCGTATTGAGCTAACAAGATTCCCCAATTAGCTAGTCTGGAGTTGAGAATACCAGGTTTCTTCATCATAATCCTGATGGGATTTACTCTGGAAATGACATGAATCGTTTGACCGATAATATAATGTCGTATTTTCTGAACAGCAAATATTAATGCTAAGCATTCTTTCTCGATTGGAGAATAACGCGGTTCAGCACCTGTCATTGTGCGACTGAGATAATAAATAGCCTGTTCATGGCCATCTTTATTTTTCTGGGCAAGTAATGCACCAAGAGAATGATCCATGGCTCGAACATATAGAAGGAATGGTATCCCCGAGACGGAAGGTACCAAAACTGGAGGGTTCATGAGATACTGTTTAATATCGTCAAATGCTTTTTGACATTCTTTGGTCCAGACGAAAGATACACCTTTCTTCAGAAGTTTGTTGAATGGTCTGCAGCATCCTGATAAGTTAGAAATGAATCTTCTGATATAAGCAATTCTTCCTTGAAATCCTCGTAGCTCTTTTAAGGTGCGTAGAGGACGCATCTCTTGAATGGCTTTGATCCTCTCGGGATCCACGTGTATACCTTTAGCGGTAATGACGAAGCCGAGAAATTTACCACTAGAGATGCCCAGGAAGGACTTAGTAGGGTTCATTTTAAGTTGATGCTGACGCATTAAATCAAAGATAGTCTTCAAATCTTGGATATGATCCTCCTTTCGTCGACTTTTGACTGCAATATCATCAACATAGCATTCGACTATTTTTCGGAGATGTTCACGAAATATAGTGCTCATTGCTCGCTGATATGTTGCTCCTGCATTCTTGAGACCAAACGGCATCACTGTATAACAGTATGTACCGATCGGCGTTCTGAAGGAAGTGTGTTTTTCATCATCTGGGAACATTTTGATTTGGTTGTATCCCGAATACCCATCCATAAATGACATTCGTTCGAAACCACATGTGTTGTCGATCATGACATCAGTAATTGGAAGAGGAAACTCGTCTTTAGGACAAGCCGCATTGAGATCACGAAAGTCTATACAGACCCGAATCTTGTCAGTCTTTTTAAAGACAAGAACGATGTTAGCCACCCATTCAGGATGTTGTTCCTCTCGAATAAATCCAGAAGCCATAAGCTTGTTGACTTCAGCTTCAATTGCATCCATGATGTCTGGACGAAATCGTCGTTGTTGTTATTTGACCGGTTTAGCATTTGGCATGATATTGAGTTTGTGCATTGCAATCTTCGGATCTAGTCCTGGCATATCTTCGTAACTCCAGGCAAAGACATCGATATAATCACGAATAAGCTTGATCATGTCTTGCTTATCTGTTTCTGAAAGACTTTCACTGATGAATATTGGTTTAGGAGAACCTTCTTCACCAACATCAATTTGGATCAGTTTATCTTCGGTAGGAGGTTCTCTCTGCTCGAACCTGAATTCCCATTGATTATCTAATCTTTGAGCCCATTGTTCCGATTCGGGTGATATTTTAAAATCATCCTCATCTTCATTATTTTCCTGCGGGCCATCAATAGAGACCATATTGATGAACAAAATAGAACGATGAAGATCGCCAATACTCGTGTCAGAATCCCAAGAGAGAGAATCAGAAGACTCAGATCGTTCGTCTTCATCGGACTTTGAATCTTCATGGACTATGTTGATAAAGGAAGTAGGAGCAATGTAACCTAAACCACATTTTGTCCTTCCGTATTTTAATGGAGGAATTCGAACAGGCATTCTTCTTCCTTTTCCATTATTGAGACTGGTTCTAAAGTCAAAACCCATATTCTTGATGATATTTTTGGATTGTTGACTGTAGCGACGCAGTTGTAACCTTCCAGTATCATCGTTTATGTCATCTTCTTCCAAGTTAGAAGGATTCTGGGGTCCTTTATAAAAGAAGATTGGATTTTCTCCCTTTTTCTAGCAGGGACCACGAAGTATGATTTTTGTATGGATTCCAATGATACGTCTGTATGAAGAGTTTGAACAACCCCTATAGTTAGTGACTCTAAGCCATCTAGCAATTGTAAATAACTTTGTACATGATTACAGACATCAATATACTGCAAAGGAGATGCTTCATTAATATTAAATACTGTATTTACAACAGAAGGCTGAGCCTTATCAGACTTAGTCAAATTAATGACAAAAAGGGAGAGAGGAAGAGCGATCAGAAGTTTTGTTTCGATTAAGATCGATAACAAAAGGCTCAGAAGAGGTGAGCTCCCTTGAAGAAGATCGTGGATAAGTAGTACGTCCACTAACTGGAATGACTAGAGTATCTAGTCTAGCCTGAGAAGGTGGAGGGGGAGTAGTACGTCCACTGACAGGAATTATCAGTGAGCCTTGTGGAGCTTGGGAAAACGGTACAGTAGTACGTCCACTGAAAGCAATTATCAGTGAACCTTGTGAAGCCTGAGCAGGTGATGAAGTAATACGTCCACTGACAGGAATTATCAGTGAGCCTTCTTCAGATGATTTAACAGACTGTGGAGGAGTGATACGCCCTTTTACAGGAATAACAAAAGTGCCAACTTTTGCTATCTCATCATCATTATCCATAAATTGCAAGACTTTTGAGTATTCACCTTTGTACATGCGAGCGTCATTGAAGTAAGCTTCAACTCCTTTGAATGGATAGAGATCTGCAACCTCCTTTTGAACTTCTCTATTATCATCAACATATTTGAAACACTGATGAAGGGTCGAAGGAACGACATTATGTTCATGCAAGAATGGTCTTCCCAACAGAGCATTGTATGAGCAACCATGATTATCGATGATGTAAAAAGTAACTTTAGTGCGAAGATCGCCTATTTGAAATTTGAGGCGAATCTTGCCCAAAGGCTCACTTTTTCCTTGATTGAATCCCAAGATGGTAGTGATAATGCTGGAAAGACTATGCACAGGTATCTTCAGTGCGTCTAGCATAGCTTTTGGCATAATACTGAGAGCAGATCCTGGATCAATCAGGAGACGATCAACTTTCATAGAATCAATATATCCTGTATGATATAAAGGACGGTCATATCGATTATCCTCTAGCAGCATATCGTCCTGCGTAAAGGTAATGTTTGGAATAAATTCTAATACATTATGGCAATGAGAAATAGGTTCTGTTTCCAATTTCTTGAGAAGAGTTAGACAGGTTTCTGCTTGCAGCAGGGCTTCACTTAGAGTTTCTCGAGTCTCTTTAGAAAGGCGTAAGAGCTCGAAGATTGATAATTTAGCTGGGGTATTAGCTAGTTAAGCCAATATATCAAAATTATAAGGCTTTTCAAGTCCTGTAGGAGATGACTTCTTCAATGGTTTGTCGAAGCGGACTTGTTGTTTGCCTTTGTCAGATGCTGTTGGTTTAGAAGGAAGTGTCTCAACAGGAACATTTAAAGGCTCTTCAGTAGAGACTGGAGTTGAAACTGTAACCGGAGGGACGTCAGAAGTTTCTTCAGGAACTTCAGCATAATCTTTCAGATATACTTTTCCTGACCGAGTTCCAGCATGAACTTCAACTTCAGATTCTGGTTCAGGATCTATGGAAACCATGTTGCAATTCTTTATTTTGCTCTTGGTTCTTTTATGTTTGATGAGAGCTTCATTCCAGAAACCAAGGCCAACACGAGATTGATTATGTCTCATAGTGATGGCTAAAGGTGCTCGGAGTCCCTTGCCTGAGTTCAAACCAGGAGCAGTGGCTAGATCATAACCCATCTTCGCCATCAATTCACGAGATTGTGAACTGTATAGATGAAAAGCAGGCTTGTATCTATCTTCAAATTGAGGTACAGATTTTGTCTCCGTAAGGAGTGAATTTCCTGCTGAGATGAAAGTAGAGGTTAGATAAAAATCGGGTGTGAAACTAGAAGTCACATTGCATGACTTAGTCTTCCCGAGCTTCTTTTTAGATGAGGAAGTCTTCCGAGGAGAAGAGGAAGACGTTTCAAACTCCGTCATTAAATCCGGGTGAATCCACATGATCTCTCCCTTCTTAGTTGTGACAGGAACAAGTCCGTCATTCTGTGCTGGTGGGATGTTTACAACTTCGAGAGTTGCTTTGGGGATAGGAACAATCCCACTTTTTACCATTAAGGGAGGGAAGTCACAGAACTGCATTGAAATTACGTTTGCTGTGACCGTTTTGTCTTTGGGTGTTAGTGTCACAGCTCCTGATTTAATCATCTCTTGAATTTTCCCTTTTAATACATAGCAAGACCGGATTGTATGACCCAGCATTCTATGATATGGACAGTATTTTGGATGATCTGTCTTATTGGCTTCATCAGGCTTTTTAATTTCTGGCAATTGAATCTTATTACCTTTGAGTAAGCATTCAAAGATACCCTGAACATCATCATCGTCGAAAGAATATTCTTCCTTCGGCCGAGGAGATCTCTGTTGTTGATTTGTTGGAGCTGGAGTAGCTTGGGTAGTCTTTACCTCTTGACTACTGTTTTGGAGATTGACTTCAAGAGCTTCTTTCCCTTTGCGATTGTTGGGTCGAGTACTATTGCTAACACTCTGATTTGATTCCTTGGGAGCCATTTGTACCCCCAGACCCTTGAAGGTCTCAGCACTGACTTCAGCAGCCTTGGCACTGACAATGAAAGAAGGCCAATCTTGGAACTAAGTAGACCCTGTCCACATGCTGATAATTGGCAAGAGATTCGACTTGCAAGTGTCGATGGTAACAGCATCGGGAGTTCCGAGAGGCATTTTGAGGGCTTCTCTTCTGAATCTTTCAATGAAGTCCTCGGTGGTTTCGTTATTTTTCTGTTTAATTCTTATGAGGGCTGACATGGTCATGTCATTGAGCCCTTCATAGAATTGTTCAAGAAACATTTGCTTGAAACCGGCAAATGAGGTAATGCACCCATCAGGGAGACTTCTATACCATTCATAAGCCGTTCCTTTGAGACATCCAATGAATACCCGAGTAAGGAGGGCGTCACTTGGTTGCAGTTGATCAGTCATTACTTCAAAATGATTAATGAACTGACTTGGGGAGGTTGTCCCATCATAGAAAGAGATGGTCGGAGGTTTGTATTTTGGTGGATACGATACCTGCTTCCATTCTATCGGGTAAGGTTGCTTGATACCTAACCTTTGCAAACCATCCTTTTGTTTGAATGCCTCGAATTGAGTTCGGAGATTCTTTAACTCTTCAGAAACAATTCCAGAAGATTGGGGAGTTGTAACTTGTTGAGTGTAATTAGGAGGAGGGACTGCAGCATATGTACCACCCCCAGCTCCAGACTGACTTGGAGTGGGATGTTCAGGAACATTAGATTGTACCCCCGGAATAGTAGAGGGTTCCTGGTTTGGAACAACAGGAGTATTTAATATAACTGGAGGAGCTGTCTGTTGGACTTGCTGAGTTTGATGCTGAGCTTGCATAAGAGTGTGCATAGCATTCAATGTATCTGCCATAGCTCGCAACTGTTGTTCTAAGGAAGAAATCCTTTGTTCGTGAGCTTCGGTGTTAGCTGAAGGTTCATGATCGACCTCTGCCATGTAAGTGGTAATCATTCGGGGAATAGATGACGAAACAGTCTGTTCTGAATCATCACTGTGTGAATCAGTATCTTTCCCAGGGCTTTTTACGGGAGTCAATACTGGAAAATTGGACTCTCCAAGGAAGTCTTCTGTGATCTCCGGATTACCACTTGGATGAGAAGAAGAAGAGGCTCTGGTCCTGGATCGGGTGCCGAGATAAACACCATCTTCAGAGTCTGATATAGCATCAGACCGTATGCTACCCCCAATATTTCTGGAGGTCATGTTGACAGAAGCATAAAGAGGTTCATCTTCATCCAACATTGGTTCATATTGAATCCGTTCGAAAACAGATTGTCTTTTTGGTGAACAACAACATTGAATTACAACTCGAGGTTGGAAGTTGCAACCATGCTTTTCATGGCAAATATGAGCAATATCATAGCCTGATGGAGTGTCAATTCTCTGTTTATTTTGTAAATATTCCCGGAGATCTGTAGGAACAGATTGGGAAGTACTTGAAGATAGTTTCTGTGTAGAAACTTGTCTTTTGTTCTTCTGTCTTCTTGGTTCTTGAGTGTATAAAGACTGATTAATTTGAGCCACATAGTTCTTGGCATATTCTGTATCAGGGTCTAATATACTTGTCTCAGTGGAACCGAGACGATTCTGATTAAGCTTGTTACGAAGATCCGTAGGAGATTTGACTTTGATATCAGTCTTGGATACTTGTAATTTGCCTTTCTCAGACAGAGAAATTTTGAGAGAAGGAAGATGAGTATTATTCCGACTAGGAGTCGGTAATAATCCATCTTTGGAGGAATTAGCCAAAAGGCATTTTCCATTGTTTGATCTAGTAAAAGTACTAGTCAAATTAACTCTAGAGGTAAAGACCTTAGGAGTAGAGGAGTTGAATAAAGAGTCTTTCTCCTTGGTTGGCACAAGATGTGCAAGTTGAGGGGGAATCCTTTGTATGTTCTGTAGAAGAGAACCCCCAGCCTGATTTTGAGAAACAGTCAAAGGACTGTATTTGTTAGCATACGCTGACTTCAGTTTGGACTTCTGGTCATACGCTGCCTTTTTATTAGCAGACGCTGGCTTTGGTTTAGCGTACGCTACCTGATGTTGGTTTTTGTATGCTGCCTTTGCTGTACGCTGCCCTTTGAATGCCATACGCTCAGAGTCATCAATGGCTAAAGAGCCGACTGCTGTCGTAAGAGTAGAGGGAGAAGGGACTTTGACATGTCCAGAGATGGTTTTCCTTGTACACGCTGACTTGGTTAAAGAACCAACTTTGTCAGTGTGTCTAGGAGAAGCCACTGTTGCCGCGTTCAGAGAAGCCGAAGTATGCTTCATGGAAGTTGAAGACGTATTCTTGTCAGCATGAGAAGTGACAGAAGCGTCTCGGACTGTTACAGAAGACTTAGGGACATAGACGGAGCATCCCTTCTTCTTAGCAGCAGGAAGAGCGGAGGAAGCAGTGCGGCCCTCCTTCGCCTTGAGCATTTCTTCATAAGCCGATTGGTCGAATTGTACAACCATCGCCTTCTTCGTCAAGCCAATCGACGAAGTATCGTATTAAGTTGTTGCTATCTCGTTGGAGGAGACAGCTTTCCCCAGCAGAGTCGCCAATTTGTTTTCCATAAATAAATTCACTTTATTTATTTTGTATCTGAGAAAATTACAACTGTAGGAATCTAATCTAAAAGACGATTACTTTATCCCTTGGACGATGCGATGAAGAAGACTCGAACTTTGAAGAACTTGGACAGCAACTGGGCAATCTCTCTGTTCTCTCTGAAATTGACTGTCGTCTCTGATGAAGATAAAGAAACTCTTTTTTATAGAGTTCAGGATAACTGTCCTTAAGCATACGCTCAGGTAGTTACTTGACGTGTGTATAACTGCAGGGACGCGTGGCTAATTCTGATGGAGACACATTAGCGTGCGGTTGAAAGTAGTGGAGCATGTTCAGGAGAGATTGATGGCATGGATGCCATGTTGCATAACTTCTAAAGAAGTGGATAACTGGGTACAGGACACGTGAGAACGTGTGTTGACTGTAATCCTGGATATGGTTGCTGTAATACGCTGCCTCGTTGAAGGAGAGTTATACGCTGACTTGGATGATGTAGAAACAAAATAAAGCTGATACGCTTACTGGAGAAGGAAGGAGTCGTACGCTCACTTGATGAGGAAGGAGTCGTATAGACTTCATACGCTCACTGAAGAAGGAAGGAGTCGTATAGACTTCATACGCTCACTGGAGAAGGAAGGAGTCGTATAGACTTCATACGCTCAGTGAAGAAGGAAGGAAACGTACAGACTTCATACGCTCACTGAAGAAATGGCCACGTGGCCATCATCAATCTTCTCTGATACGCCATATCTTCTAATAACTGTCAAAAGATTTTCTCGAGCGTCGTGACTGCAGATATGACGGCTGACAGACTATCAAAACTGACAGTAATGATGACTTTGCATTAATGATCTGCTGAGTTGTCCTCGTAAAAGACAAAACCAACTCTTCGAAATCCTATACGACGGTTGCTCTCTATTTGGACAGCTGTCTTTGCACGAAAGACGACGTGTCAGATTCATCCTTTATTAAATATATACCGTACTGTCATTCCAAAAAATAATAAAATATTTACTGAGCGTATGGCCTGTAGATGAGCGTATGACCTTGACTGAGCATATGGCTTTGAGCGTATGGCTTGGACTGAGTCTTATGTCAGCGTATGGCTTGGACTGAGTCTTATCTCTCTGTTCTCTCTGAAATTGACTGTCGTCTCTGATGAAGATGAAGAAACTCTTTTTTATAGAGTTCAGGATAACCGTCCTTAAGCATACGCTCAGGTAGTTACTTGACGTGTGCATAACTGCATGGACGCGTGGCTAATTCTGATGGAGACACATTAGCGTGCGGTGGAAAGTAGTGGAGCATGTTCAGAAGAGATTGATGGCATGGATGCCACGTTGTATAACTTCTAGAGAAGTGGATAACTGGGTACAGGACACGTGAGAACGTGTGTTGACTGTAATCCTGGATATGGTTGCTGTAATACGCTGCCTCGTTGAAGGAGAGTTATACGCTGACTTGGATGATGTAGAAACAAAATAAAGCTGATACGCTTACTGGAGAAGGAAGGAGTCGTACGCTCACTTGATGAGGAAGGAGTCGTATAGACTTCATACGCTCACTGGAGAAGGAAGGAGTCGTATAGACTTCATACGCTCACTGAAGAAGGAAGGAATCGTATAGACTTCATACGCTCACTGAAAAAATGGCCACGTGGCCATCATCAATCTTCTCTGATACGCCATATCTTCTAATAACTGTCAAAAGATTTTCTCGAGCGTCGTGACTGCAGATATGACGGCTGACAGACTGTCAAAACTGACAGTAATGATAACTTTGTATTAATGATCTGCTGAGCTGTCCTCGTAAAAGACAAAACCAACTCTTCGAAATCCTATACGACGGTTGCTCTCTATTTGGACAGCTGTCTTTACACGAAAGACGACGTGTCAGATTCATCCTTTATTAAATATATGCCGTACTGTCATCCCAGAAAATAATAAAATATTCACTGAGCGTATGGCCTGTAGATGAGCGTATGACCTTGACTGAGCATATGGCTTTGAGCTTATGGCTTGGACTGAGTCTTATGTCAGCGTGTCATAATTTTTACACTCTACAACCCATATATAGGCTTTCATGTGAAAGTTATGTACATAACATAACTTGTTTGGATCCTTGTGTATAGATTGGGGTATGGAAAAGTATAAATAGTCATGTGAACAATTCCAAAGTAGTATAACCATGTGCGCCTCTTTAGTATATTCATGTACAAATCCAGCCGTTCATATGTCGACTTTGTACTCTAACTCACTAGTCACTGGTAGCTCTCTACTTATAATAGATATTTCTATTACAGTTCTCTCCCTATTTACAACATGTACTTTCTTTCAGTTTTATGTATTGTACTCTCTTGCATGTTTATATTTTCTAACCTGTTATGATCTGCGTGAGATGTATTGTGCTCGCTCCCATCCTGACTGGACCTATTAAAAATTTTACAAAGGATGATGAGGAACCCTGCACCCCTTACTATGGAGCTTGCCTAGATGACACTCGCGACCTGGACCCCAGGGGAGGTTCAGGCAGCTGCTGAGGATGTTGCCCATGCTTAGTATAGATAGCTTAGACTGTTCTTTCTTTTCATGATTAGTTGTTGTCCTTGATTTCAGAGTTGTATATTGTGGAGATGTTGAGACTGATAGTTGTTAACTTTGATTATTTCACTTCTTGTTGTACCTCAGTTGTAGATTTTCTTATCTATTCGATCGTGCTACATTCTACCCTTAGATTGTGATTGAGTTGTACCTTCTGTGATTGGCCTCCTACTGGAGATTATTTTATATTATGTTAGTTATAGTTCATGACCTAGAACAACGTTCTACCGCCGATATTGCGACGTAGGCTGGGCGCTGTTACGTACTCGTACCCTCACACTGGGTGCGGGTCGTGACACCAGTAGAATTGTATACTAGAAGAATTGGCAGTTACTAGAGGTTCTTATTGGTCATGGAGATGACGATACTAGGCATTGGGTGGGGAGAACAATACCTGACGTATAAGCTTCGATTATACTTTTCTTGTAACCCGGTAGCTCCGCTGGAGATACGATTATGAATATCATATCAGGTTGGCTACTGACGTGCTTGGACGTTATGAGCTTGGTCACTAGTGCCCAAGAGGGTTCTATATCGAATCCTATATTCAGCCAGGGCTCATGCATCGAAGGATTTTTTTTCTCAATTGCATATTCACATTAGAATGGTCAGGAACCTTATTGCATGCATCCCCTTTCTTTTATATTATATATCATAGTTTACATGGCATGGTGTTTTTTGTATCTTGTTACGTCCTGCTGAGGACCTGGTCATCTCTCCAGGGTTAGACGAGTTTCCGTAGGAGTATGGAGTGGCACTGGATCCATCCTATATTGATGATGTGGCACCTCTTGCTGATTTCTATATTATTTATTACTGAGACATTTAGTAGATGTTTTTACATCTCTTTTCTTTATATATTTTGGCAGAGGTTGGACTCCGATCTTGTGAGACTATTTTTATAGCTGTTTGGAGTGGGTATGTCCACCCGGCTATCTTTTGATCCCTTTATTTATTTTGGACTCTTATATCTTCTGTGTTGAGCTATGATGAGATTAAATTATTATATTCTTCTGGCCAGTGATTATTTTATATACAGCTTATGTCCGTATACGAGGATCCATATATTGGAGTATTCTTCGTATATGTGCAGCTGGCATGTTCACGTACTCGGTCCTATGTATTTGGGACTGGACGTTATAAACACCTTCAGTGGGAGTATCCCACTATTATAGCCTTGCAATATTTCACATGGGGACTTCCATTTCAGGACCTTCGAAGGCATTCTGTTTATTAGTTGAGCTGCTGTCAATACTGCATGCCCCAACAAACTCTGTGGGACGTTCATGTCGGTCATCATGCTTCTTGCGACCTCTAAGAGGTGCCTGTTCTTCCTTTCTGCTACGCTATTTTGTGTAGGTGTGTATGCAAAGGTGGTCTAATATTGTATCCCGTGTGTTGACAAGTATTCTATAAGTGTTCTGTTTGTCTACTCTGTTCCATTGTCAGACCTCAGTACCTTCACAATTGCCTCATACTGAGTCTGGACATGTTTGTGAAAATCCTAAAAACAAGTAGGTACATTACTTTTATTTTTTATCAAGTACAACCAGATGACACGAGAAGCACAATGAATGAAGGAAACAAAGTACTTGTAACCATTCATAGTATTAGTAGCACATGGACCCCAAACATCATAATGTACTCCTTCAAAAATAGAAGAGCTCATATGACCCGTACCGATATATAAACTCCTAGTAAGTTTTCCTAACTCGCATGCATCACATACTAGTTTCTCTTTATTAGATTTTTCAAAAATATTTGGATATAATTTACTTAAAGTGTTAAAGAATGAATATCGCAACCTCCTATGATGGAGTATCAAAGTATCCTCGGCCCTCATCTGCAGTCCTTCCCTACCAGCCTTCTCTGCCATAGATATTAGTGCTGAGTCAAGTCCTTCTCGATCCAAGTACCACAATCCCTTATGCCAAGTGCCAGTCCCAAGTCTTTGTCCCGTCTTTTTCTCCTGGAAGATCACCTTAGGGATATAAACAATGCATTTAAGTTAAAGGATTATAGAACTAATGGACAAGAGACTGACTGGAAAGGATGGAGCATGTAAAACATTGGATAATTTTACTGAACATGTACAATTAAGAGTACCCTTACCGACTACTGGCTGAAAAGTGCCATCAGCTTTCTAAATGCTATCTGCTGATGCTATGTGAGTGTAGGAGAACTCACTAGCATTCTCTGTCACATATCGAGATGCCCCCGAGTCGATAATCCAGTCTGACGATTTAAGGAAAGCAATGGATACAAGAGCAAGTGAGTCGTCAGTACCTTCTGATGGATGGGCATACATGGCGGCGTTGCCTCCAACAAAGAATGAGGTGGATAAATCCTCTGTTGCGCCCCTCCTATCTCCATCATTTGACGTTCGCTGCTTTCTCTTGAGCATCTCTAGCATGTCCACCAGTACCTAATCCTCATTGGTAAAGGTGCCACCAGCTCCTCCATCTTCTTCTGCTACCAGCAGGTTCGTCTAATAACCTCCTCGACTGCCTCATCAACACCCATGACCACGGCTACGTCTTCTAAAATGTCCTCGTCCGTCGAGTTGTCTATGTCCACCACCTGAATCTCCCTCTTTAGGTAGTTTGGTACAAGCATATCGATAGTGGCCCATCTCTCCGTAGTTGTAGCACTGTCGGTTGTGCTACCAGACTTCTCCCTTAGGCTATGTATCACCCGAACTAGTGCCTGTCAGTGCTGACTTTGCTTCAGGAGGGCCACCTATCCCCGCCTGTAGTCTGATGCGTGTCTTCTCCTGGATCATGGCTGAGATAGCCCCCTTAAGAGTAGGGATCTTCGGATGGACAAGAAGTAGGGTCATCCTCTGAGCAAATGCTGCAGTCAGCCCTTTAAGGAATTTTATCGTCCTCTTCTGTAGACATACTTGTCTCTCTTTACACTTCGGGTCCTCGTAGCTTGCCCGATCTGAGGTATAATCGTAATCCATCCACAGATGCTCCAACTCTATGACATACTCCTACACCGTCTTCTCTTCCTGCATGGTGTCGTCGATCTCCCCCTTGATCTGGAAGACCCGTAAGTTGTTCCCCACATCATCATAGGTCTGTCTCAACTTCTTCCACACATCCTTCACCATCTTAATGCCATCTACTGCGGCGATAATAGACTGGACTAAGAAGTTGAGAAGCTAGATGTAGATCACCATATGAGTGGACTTCCACTCGTCGTGTACTGCCAAGCCCTCGTCAGGCTCTGTCTTCTCGCCCGACAGGAACCACTCCAGGTTCTTTCTTACGAGGGTTCGCCTCACTCGCCGTGACCAACTCAGATAGGTAGCTGGTCCATCCAGCTTCAGATCAATGGAGGGAATCTGCAATCTCGTCGATTTTTGTGTCATGCTCTCACCAACCGACATCTTCATCAGCTTGATCAACGTCGCAACCTCCGCAGGATCCAGCTTCTTGATAATCTCCTCTATTGACCTCCTTTTTCATGATCATTTCAACCCCGTCACACGAATCATGCTCGTCCTCCTCGTCCGCTTCTAGATCCGAACATGTTTTTCATCAGATCTAGGCCTTGGGTGTCAACTTTCGGAACGATCCGAAAAGTGATGATGTGAGTGCCCTCGCGTGCGTTAGTGTCGGCAACAGCCGCAGGAGCCGGACACGCCGTGGAAGAGGGGACACCCGAAGCGCGTACAACAGCACCGCAGCAGCAACAGCCGCGGGGCACGTGGAGGCCGTGGGAACTCTGGCCGCGCGCGCGTGGGCTCTGGCCACGTATGGGAAAAGGGGGTTAACAGCTAGGGTTAGGGTTTGGTAGGAATAGCGGAGGGGTAGGTCAGTTGGTGGTGGCTAGGGTTAGGGTTTGTGGAAACTTAGCTCTAATGCCATGTTGTAGTTGATTGATAATTTTATTGATAGTCCTCTTGGCTTTATATAGTCTTACAGTCAATATTACACTGATGGAATATCCTGTGGCATATTCTGGCATACCAAATATGTCCACAGGATATTCGAATATCCTTTATGCTAATACAATATACTGAATATGATATACTAAATATTCTAACAGGCCACTTAATAGCCGACCGCTTCACCATCAATATTCCCTTAAGGAAATCCTAACTCATTCCTTGGACCAATTAAACAACCTATGACCGAAGGAGTGGTACATTATTTATGAAATCAAATTTGATATCAATAATGAATTTTTGAATGTTTGCAATGACATCTTCTTAAAACAAAATCCATAATTTAATTTAGAGAACAAGCTCAAGCCTACAAAGTTTAACAAACATAACAAATACGTACATATGCTAAAGACTGATGGTATTTATAAATAGTAGAGATATTCAAGCAATACTAAAAATTTTGTAGGTATATATATGCTAAAAAACCCGTCCCCGTGGGTAGCAGATTCATATCTTACAATTGACTAAGAATAGTTCGATATTATCAAGAATTTCAACAAATATAGTCGCTCTCTCTTCTCTCCTATGCCACAAACATCAGGTTCATTTTAATTTAATTAAATGTTTCCCATCTGTTTATTCTTTTTAATTTATGGTTTTGTCAATCAGTCGTACCAATTTGAAAAATGCCTGAAGCAGCCGGACACAAAATTCTAGGTAACTGTCACGACCTGCACCCAGTGTAGGGGTACGAGAAGTGGGTACGTACAGCCTACGCCACAGTGTCGGCGGTAGAACGTTGTTCTAGGTCACTATCTGTAACCCCTCTTCCTAAAATTTTGGGATATATTTTTAATTTTTTTATTGATTAGTGTACATTTTATTTTTTATGATCATTAGAGTTGTAACTAAGCCCATAGGTGAGTTATGACCATCTTGTGGTCACATGATCTCTACATAGGGTCTATATGCATTCTATAGCTATATTATATTTTATTATGATTTTTATACATTTTGATATATTTTTAAATATTTTTAAATATTTTTAAATATATTTTCTGTATTTTTCTACAATTTTTCTAGGATTTTTAGATAATTAAATATAAGACAAACCTATTTTCTAAGACTTCTAGAATTTACTGTGCAAGCCTATGAGCATATATTGACCCTAAATATTTTTCTAGGGTTCATTATTCTATTTTATATTTTCTAGAATTTTTCCATAATTTTTGGCAATATTTAAGTATTTATTTATTAAGGTTTATATATTTTTAAAGGCTTCCAATATTTATTATGAGGCCATTTGGGACTAATATGAGGTAAAACATTTTTATTTATATTCTAGAAGGTTAAATATATTTTATATAATTATCTGGATTTTTTTTATATTTATTTGGAGTTATTTGAAGTTAAAATGAGTTTTTAACGATTTCTGCATTTAAATTAACTAATTACACAGTCATCTGCACAGTCAGCTGTACAGTCAGCATTAGGCCCACCTGTCGACGCCCAGTAGCCCACCGACTCTCTCTCATATATATATATATTATTATATTCGTTAAACCTAGAAATTTTAGCAATTTTTTGTGGGAGAACTCATCTAGGGTTTCCGACTTCCCGAAGCAATTGCCATCAACTCCGACGTAATTTTGTGCGCCATTTTTTTTGTTGGATTCGTATCGAGGTAAGCTTTCTGATTATATAACATATTTCTATATATATTGTTCCTAAATATCTGGAAAATTCGTAGAGTGTCGGTCGTCCGAAACTTGACACGTTTTGGTGTTTTCGAGATTCCGGGAGAACCAGAAATCTAAATCATGAGCCGTTTGAAGTTTCGAAAAGATAACACAGAGCTCTATGACATATATGTTTACCAGAAATTATTTCATTCATCTATTATTTTATTTATTCTGTTGAACTCAGAACTGATCGGTTGATCCCTGTTTTGGTCACGATTAGCCATAACGGCGATATCATTTGACCAAAGCGTAATTTTGTGGCATGGTTGATTCCAGCGCACTCGTGGCACCAAAATCACTAAAGTAAACTTTCAAAATCTAGATTTCACAGCGTTTGACTAAAAAGTCAATGGTGTGCCTCGATTTGTGTGTCATGGTTTCTAAAATTGGGGAACACGACTTTTGATGGCCAAACTTGCATGTTTAGATTATATTCAGATTATTATTAGGTTAAATTAGGTTTTTAAGTGAATTATTCTAGAATTAATTATTATTAGATTAGTAATCCAACTAGCCAATATTCCATGAATTTATAACTAGAACATTAGAATTGATTTATGGTTTTTCGTGCACGGTTCGTGATGCGATATGTGTTATAGGTTGACAGCTCCTAGATCGGCATCCCCTCATCCTCGACTTGTGACTACGGTTTATGCAAGGACCACAGGCAAGTATACCTTGCCGAACATATACAGTATTTACATGGTTTTCTCTCCCTTTATTGTATTCCTTTTCATATTGTCACATAATTCCTCATTGTGATTGATTCGTCCTTGATTGCCTTACTTGTTCTAGATTACGTGCATGTATAGGGTATTTGACATTACTAGATTACTGGTCTTATCATGTTACCTTGCCTTGCGATTGAGTTGTCAGTTTTTGTCACGACCCGCACCCACTGTTAGGGTACGAGAACGTAACAACGCCCAGCCTACGCCGTAGTGTCGGCGGTAGAACGTTGTCCTAGGTCAATCATCTAACAATACCAAAGTACCTGTACAGTTTATACTCTCCAAATGGAGGTGACATAACAATATACATCTCAATTACATCTAGGGTAGAAGAACGAAAGACAGAAGATAGATAGTAACTCAAAGAGAACCATAGCATAGATGAAATAATTCTAAGTGTCTAGGATAACATAACATCAGAATGTCAACTCATAATACAATAAGTCTAAGAGTCTATACATCTCCACATCTCAAAATACAACTCAGAATGTGAGACAAAATGATATAGAAAAGACTGCCTAGACTAAACTGGTCTAGACTACTGGAACAACATCCTCAGCTGCAGGTGGATCCTGCTGAGGGTCCACAACATAAGTGTCATCTAGTCCTGCTCCATAATAGGTAGACACCAGGGCCTCATCCTCATCCTCTGTAATATTTTCAACAGGTCCAATCAGGACGGGAACGAGCACAATACATCTCACGCAGTGCATATCAGGTTAGGAAATACGATACAGGCAATAGAGTAAGATACATGAACTGCTGAAAGGAAATATACGCTGTAAAAGAGATAGCTGTAATAAAATATCTACTGTATATAGAGAACTATAAGTGACTAGTGATGTAGAGCACAAGATAGGCATGTGAATGGCTAGAATTTATACATGATTACACTACTGAGTTTGCACATGATTACACTACTTTGGAATTATTCACATGACCACTTCTACTCCCCCGTTTCCCCAATCAATACACAAGGATCTATACAAGTTACGTTATTGTACATGATATCACATGGGGCCCATGAAAGGGTGCACATGATAGTATACATGAGGGCTCAGTAAACATGAGAGTACATGATGACATGAGTATACATGCATGATGGAAGCACAGGAGTACATGATGAAAGTGAAACACACATAACATGAAGTACCCGATGCTCCCGAGGGGGATAACATCTCATGTAAAGATCCATATAGTACCAATCCGTGTTACCAATGTGACAGCAACAAGTAAAGTAATCTAGAGCGAGAAGTAAAGCCTGAACAAGTATGAAACGGTCAGAGAATGTACTCGCCTGAGAACTGAATGTCCGAAGAGGATATACTGTCTGAGGAGAGGTGTATGGCTTCTAATCAGAGCAATACAAGTCACAATGTATCCACAATGGTAAAAATAAAGTATCCAATGCATACTACATGATTCTAGGTCAATCGGGTCAAAAGTCAACTCTTGGTCAACTCAATAGTCAAACTGGGTCACAGGAAGTCATACTAGGTCACAGGGGATCAAACTGAGTCAAATAAAGTCAAACAAGGTCAAACAAGTCAAGGTTAGTCAAATCTAGGTTAAAATCAGCTCTTGGTCAACATTCTAATCAAACTAGTCAAATACTAGTCAACATGATCAATCTGGATCAAGTCTAGGTCAAACTCAGACCAACTAAGGTATTGGTCAACCAAGGACTAGTCAGTAAGGTAATTAGGTCAAACAAAGACCAGTCAATAAGGTAATTGGGTCAAATATGGTCAGACTAGTTAAACTAGTCATTTTTAGGTCAATTAGGTCATGGTTTGACCAATAGTTGACTTTAGTCAACCATGGTCAACAAGGTCAACTAGTTAGTGTTTTTGGTCATTAGGTCAAATTGAGTTAGCCTCTAATGCCATAGGCTTGTAACCTAGGCCATAGGCTAGATAACCTATAGGTTTCCTTATAAACCTATATTCAGAAATCATACATATATATCTATATATATATAGATATACATCATCTATCTACTACCTACATATCTATGTATAAATACACTACATATAATACCAAAACCCATATATATATATAACCTTATATATATATGTACACAAACAACAATCACATAGGCCTATAGCCTATGTAATTCCCATACTCCCTAAGTATCTATGTATAGACACAATATATACATAATGACACAAATATAAGCTAATACAATATATATATATATATATATATATATATATATATATATATATACCCAATATATATATAGTACCCACATATATACCTAATATATATACATATATAGATAGCTATAATATATACATATATATACATTCCATATATATATAAACCCATATATATATCCTCAACTATATATACCCAAACCCACATATATATATAACACTATATATGATCTAGTAAATATATATATATATATATATATATCATATATATATATATATATACACAAACTTACCCATATATCAAAATATGAATCCTCCATATATAATATAAACACACTCACATATATATATATAATACTATGTATAATCTAATACAATATATATATATATACATATTTATATATATAAAACTTATATATATTACATATATATATATAGAGACATAGAGAGAGGGACATAGAGTGAGAGAGAATGAGAGAGAGAGTGGGCTGGACAGTGAGAGAGAGAGGGGGTGAGACTGAACAGGAAGGAGGGGTTCCAGTTCTCTGGAACCAGGAAATCCCAGCCCCAAACACACACACACACAGTATATATATACATATATATGTATATACATACACAACTACATCTATACACAACTACACACCCTAAAAACTCACATACACACACATATACATATGTACTACATGTATATACACTGAAATACACCAATACATGTATAAATCCTATCAAAATTTGATTTGAAATTCGTTTTCACAAACTGGAAAATTATCCCAAAACTGGGAAATTAGCACTGTGCACTCGAACATGGGTAAACCCAAGAACTCACACAAAACCGAGCTATGGCTCGAATCCCTAGGTTGGTAATTGATGCCCCATAGGTATACGTGTCGTGTGTGTCGATGGGAGTCCACCCCGACACGACACGGCGTGTCCAAACACGTGAAAACCCAATCGGGTAAATCCTATATACACAGACACCCACTGTGTCGTGCATACGTTCCATACTCTCGTGGACACACCACGAGACACGACACGTCTCGTGGTTGTACACACGTGTCGACTAGGTCTAGGGCTAGGGTTTAGACACCCTAACACGTATCCAAACCATGTCGTATCCGAGTTCTAGGTGCGTATCAGAAGGGGTTTCACACACGTTCAGACCGCGTCGTGCACGCGGTCGAACACCTCGTGTTCGCGACACAGGACACGACACACCACGTGCTCGTGTCCTGGGGTTCGCCCTAGGGTCTACTACATACGTGTCACTCTGACACGTGTCCACGACTCGTGTAAGTGGGACACGAGACCCGTGTCAGAGCCAAAAACTCGACTGTGCAGTGCAGTACGTGACCCTTGCGGGGACGATTCCGTGTCCGACACGACACGAGGTCATCCCAAACTTTGGGGATGACCTGTCAGTCATTGCCCCGTGTCGTGTGTCAAGTTTGACGTGTCCAAGTGGCGTGTCCAGTGAGTTATTAGTGTCGGGTAGCAGGACACAAAATGTGACAGTGTGCAGTACAATTCTCGTGAGTTCGTGTCCGATTTGGACACGAAAAAGGACACAACTCGTGCTCAGAGTTATGGTTCTATGATCTACACCTATAGGGCTAAAAACTTGTTCAAATAGTTTTCAAAAATAATAACATTTAATTTACAGAGGCAATACATCAAACACTTGCCTAAAACCCTAGATACGTGTCCGATACGGACAACAAACCAACTCAAAATCCTACCAAACTTGTCCTACAGTACCCTAGTACCTAGATGCATGCAAATATGAAGAAAAATCAGAGTTTTAACTAAGTTTGAAAGGATTTACCTATTTGGTGAAAAATCAAGAAAAACCCAAGTAGGGGGGGTGTTCTTCCACTTGGTGATGCCCAAAGCCCTTCAAATTCCTTGATAGCAGGCCCTAACTAGTACCCTCTAGTGTAGGGGAGTCCAATGCAAAAGACTAGAGTGAATTTGGTTCAAATTTGAGGAAGTTATCAAGGTTTGAAGAAATGGGATTTTTCTATGTTAAAATTCATGTAAAATTCTTCATGAATGATACATTGGGTTAATATAGGATGGTGTAGGGCTAGGGGGGTGCCCTATGGCCGGCCAAGACAAGGGGGGGTGTCCTTGGCTTTCCTTCAAGGTTAAGACAAAGACTTTGTGTAAAGGGTCTTGATATTTTGAGTGTTTTATGGAAAATATCCATAAAAGCAAACTAGATATTTATCCTACTTTAACCATGACCAAATATCTATCCCCTTAGTCATTCTAGGTTAGTAGCTAACCTATGGATTAGGGTAGACTAGGTTAGGGGCTCTCATGATACTTAACCATGATTAAACAATAATAAAAACACATGGATCTAAATAATTCCAAATAATTTCTAAAAAATTACCAAAATACCCTTTAGGCTAAAAATCACTAATTTGGTGTTCTAAGCCTATGGCTAAGCTCTCATGGTCATGGCAACTTCTAGGTTAGAGAAAACTAGGGTTTACACTAAGTTATACTAACCAAAATCACAAAGTCATAAGTCATGACTTAGCATGACTTTAGAAAATGGTTTAACTTAACTAAAATCACCAGAAAATCATACCATGACTAAAATACCACTAATAAATAATAAAAATAATAAATTTTCAAAAATCCCCAATTTCAGAAAATAGGGTGTTACAAGTCTACCCACCTTAAAATAATTTCGTCCTCGAAATTTAGATGGTCGTACTCCTCCTAGGTCAAACCCTCAACAATCAGGGACGAAGCCACTACCTAGGCAACATACAAGGTCAACAAGCAAAATATGGGTAGTAGACCTATACTGGGTCATGTCCAAAAATTGGCTGACAGTTTTAGGTCATAAGGTGTTCTTAAGTCAAATCGAAGCCAAAAGTAACTCCATGGGGTAAATCAGGATGGAGCCTCGGGTCAGGAAAATCGTACTAAGCAAATGAAGCACACAATGGTATGCCTGAGTGGGACACTAAGGTCATGGGTGTAGTATGTCATGTCTAGGTCATGTATGTGAAATTAGTTTTGAGAAAACAACTAGTCTTATGCTCCAAATTTAAAAGTCACGGTAATGTGTCTACGATGGTCATAATTTAGAGTGGGAAAGGTCTATGGTCTAAATTGAACCAAAAATCGTGATGAAATAGTGGTACCAGGGGAACAGGTTAAATGGAACAATCTGTGGTCTCATCTAGGTGCACTAGTCATTCTAGATCAATACTGTCCTATGGTATCAAAACGTTCAAGCAATCTAAGGTATCCTAATTGGGAAGGTAAGGAAACAACAATCATCAAGGCTATAGGGTCGTCTACCATCCTATATGAAAATGGGTCATTAACAAGTGAGAAATCATTAAAGTTACCATTCCATAAAAAAAAATTAAAAATTTAGGTACAAACAATCACAAATAGATTTTAGTCTTGACACGATCTAAGTTGATCAATTTCAGGATAAATCGAGATTGGGCAAGATGGGAAATCAATGAAATTAAGTATGAGCACGAGCATCCAATGATGAAGATCCAGGTCATGATTAAATTTAATTCAACTGGATATGAATACGAGGTTCATAGGTGATGAAATAATTCTAAGGAGAATTGTCAAGGCTGTTGTGGATAAGATTCTAGGGTAAGTTTAATTGTGTCTCCATCCACGTAGATTAATATATGAAAAAGCGAACCAAAACGCAATAGGTTGATCAGACCATCATGCGCCGGTTCTGATTAGATAATATGTTAGTGGGTGTACACCCAATAAAATATATCATGATCAAGCTCGAAAAGGATAAGCTTGTAAAACTTAAGGATAAATTTATAGCATAAGATATAAGTAAGGGTGGAAATGATGAAAGAAGATACATAGTCCAAGATTCTTAACCAATTGGGTCAAGCATTCAAGGTAAGGTACAAGGTTAAATATTTGAGGGTTCAAGCAGAATACCATCACATGCCAGGTCGAAAGAATTGAGCCAAGGTGGATCTCTAATTGAAATAAGAATTAATTTAGTATCAGGGTAGAGGTTATAGTTTAGCCATTTGACCAGAAAATCATGTCAAGGAAATAGAGTACAAGGAGACGGGTTTTAGTGGGACATGGAATACCTACATGAAGGTAGGCTAGTCTAGGTCTTACATGTGAAGTTTGTTGGGAGATAACAGCTAGTATTATACTCTGAATATCTAAGTCACGGTAAAGGACGTCCAATGATCTAGAATAGAAAGTGGGAGTTCGAGACGTGACAAATGGATGCAAAAATTGAAGAAGATCAAATTAACTCATGAAATAAAATTAATCAGGAATCTAGTAAATAATTTAGGAACACAGTCCTAGGGATAGATAGGCTACTAGATGAATATAGTTAGGGTTCGATCAATCAAGGGTCAAGGTTAGAAGGTCTCAATAAAGTCTTGATTTGAGGAAATGTCAAGTAAGTCAGGTTTGGGATACAGTCACATAGATTGGTAAAAAGAGTTTAAGCAAGATGCAAAATAGAGAGGACAGTTCATTTTAATGAAAGGCAATTAGCAAGAGGATTAGATGGCAAGAAACAGATAAGAGTTTTCTCATAATTGTGATTGAGTACCCTAAAAATAAAAGATATTAATCTAACACTAAGAAATTAAAATTAACAACTACAAATTTTTAAAATTATCAACTAACACCAGGATTCAAAGTTCTACAGTGAATCCTCCAAAATCAAATTCAATCGAGGGAAAAGGAGTTAAAATCGAAATTTTCAAATGAGATTCTCAAGGGTCATCCCAGAAATCTCTCAAAGTATCCTAACAGTGATTGAGTATCCACTCTCTCTAAGCCTATTCCTCAAATCCTATCGCAGGATGTAGTGATACTCTAGTTCGAATACCACTACATAAACTCGACCTGCATGGGCCACCACTAAAAACGTGTCACGACCCACACCCACTGTTAGGGTACGAGAACGTAACAACGCCCAGCCTACGCCGCAGTGTCGGCGGTAGAACGCTGTCCTAGGTCAATCATCTAACAATACCAAAGTACCTGTACAGTTTATACTCTCCGAATGGAGGTGACATAATAATATACATCTCAATCACATCTAGGGTAGAAGAACGAAAGACAGAAGATAGATAGTAACTCAAAGAGAACCATAGCATAGATGAAATAATTCTAAGTGTCTAGGATAACATAACATCAGAATGTCAACTCATAATACAATAAGTCTAAGAGTCTATACATCTCCACATCTCAAAATACAACTCAGAATGTGAGACAAAATGATATAGAAAAGACTGCCTAGACTAAACTGGTCTAGACTACTGGAACAACATCCTCAGCTGCAGGTGGATCCTACTGAGGGTCCACAACATAAGTGTCATCTAGTCCTGCTCCATAATAGGTAGACACCAGGGCCTCATCCTCATCCTCTGTAATATTTTCAACAGGTCCAATCAGGACGGGAACGAGCACAATACATCTCACGCAGTGCATATCAGGTTAGGAAATACGATACAGGCAATAGAGTAAGATACATGAACTGCTGAAAGGAAATATACGCTGTAAAAGAGATAGCTGTAATGAAATATCTACTGTATATAGAGAACTATAAGTGACTAGTGATGTAGAGCACAAGATAGGCATGTGAATGGCTAGAATTTATACATGATTACACTACTGAGTTTGCACATGATTACACTACTTTGGAATTATTCACATGACCACTTCTACTCCCCCGTTTCCCCAATCAATACACAAGGATCTATACAAGTTACGTTATTGTACATGATATCACATGGGGCCCATGAAAGGGTGCACATGATAGTATACATGAGGGCTCAGTAAACATGAGAGTACATGATGACATGAGTATACATGCATGATGGAAGCACAGGAGTACATGATGAAAGTGAAACACACATAACATGAAGTACCCGATGCTCCCGAGGGGGATAACATCTCATGTAAAGATCCATATAGTACCAATCCGTGTTACCAATGTGACAGCAACAAGTAAAGTAATCTAGAGCGAGAAGTAAAGCCTGAACAAGTATGAAACGGTCAGAGAATATACTCGCCTGATAACTGAATGTCCGAAGAGGATATACTGTCTGAGGAGAGGTGTATGGCTCCTAATCAGAGTAATACAAGTCACAATGTATCCACAATGGTAAAAATAAAGTATACAATGCATACTACATGATTCTAGGTCAATCTGGTCAAAAGTCAACTCTTGGTCAACTCAATAGTCAAACTGGGTCACAGGAAGTCATACTAGGTCACAGGGGATCAAACTGAGTCAAATAAAGTCAAACAAGGTCAAACAAGTCAAGGTTAGTCAAATCTAGGTTAAAGTCAGCTTTTGGTCAACATTCTAATCAAACTAGTCAAATACTAGTCAACATGATCAATCTGGATCAAGTCTAGGTCAAACTCAGACCAACTAAGATATTGGTCAACCAAGGACTAGTCAGTAAGGTAATTAGGTCAAACAAAGACCAGTCAATAAGGTAATTGGGTCAAACATGGTCAGACTAGTTAAACTAGTCATTTTTAGGTCAATTAGGTCATGGTTTGACCAATAGTTGACTTTAGTCAACCATGGTCAACAAGGTCAACTAGTTAGTGTTTTTGGTCATTAGGTCAAATTGAGTTAGCCTCTAATGCCAGAGGCTTGTAACCTAGGCCATAGGCTAGATAACCTATAGGTTTCCTTATAAACCTATATTCAGAAATCATACATATATATCTATATATATATAGATATACACCATCTATCTACTACCTACATATCTATGTATAAATACACTACATATAATACCAAAACCCATATATATATATAACCTTATATATATATGTACACAAACAACAATCACATAGGCCTATAGCCTATGTAATTCCCATACTCCCTAAGTATCTATGTATAGACACAATATATACATAATGACACAAATATAAGCCAATACAATATATATATATATATATATACCCAATATATATATAGTACCCACATATATACCTAATATATATACATATATAGATAGCTATAATATATACATATATATACATTCCATATATATATAAACCCATATATATCCTCAACTATATATATACCCAAACCCACATATATATATAACACTATATATGATCTAGTAAATATATATATATATATCATATATATATATATATATATACACAAACTTACCTATATATCAAAATATGAATCCTCCATATATAATATAATCACACTCACATATATATATATATATAATACTATGTATAATCTAATACAATATATATATATATACATATTTATATATATAAAACTTATATATATTACATATATATAGAGAGAGACATAGAGAGAGGGACATAGAGTGAGAGAGAATGAGAGAGAGAGTGGGCTGGACAGTGAGAGAGAGAGGGGGTGAGACTGAACAGGAAGGAGGGGTTCCAGTTCTCTGGAACCAGGAAATCCTAGCCCCAAACACACACACACACAGTACATATATACATATATATGTATATATATACACAACTACATCTATACACAACTACACACCCTAAAAACTCACATACACACACATATACATATGTACTACATGTATATACACTGAAATACACCAATACATGTATAAATCCTATCAAAATTTGATTTGAAATTCGTTTTCACAAACTGGAAAATTATCCCAAAACTGGGAAATTAGCACTGTGCACTCGAACATGGGTAAACCCAAGAACTCACACAAAACCGAGCTATGGCTCGAATCCCTAGGTTGGTAATTGATGCCCCATAGGTATACGTGTCGTGTGTGTCGATGGGAGTCCACCCCGACACGACACGGCGTGTCCAAACACGTGAAAACCCAATCGGGTAAATCCTATATACACAGACACCCACTGTGTCGTGCACACGTTCCATACTCTCCTGGACACACCACGAGACACGACACGTCTCGTGGTTGTACACACGTATCGACTAGGTCTAGGGCTAGGGTTTAGACACCCTGACATGTATCCAAACCGTGTCGTGTCCGAGTTCTAGGTGCGTATCAGAAGGGGTTTCACACACGTTCAGACCGCATCGTGCACGCGGTCGAACACCTCGTGTTCGCGACACAGGACACGACACACCACGTGCTCGTGTCCTGGGGTTCGCCCTAGGGTCTACTACATACGTGTCACTCTGACACGTGTCCACGACTCGTGTAAGTGGGACACGAGACCCGTGTCAGAGCCAAAAGCTCGACTGTGCAGTGCAGTACGTGACCCTTGCGGGGACGATTCCGTATCCGACACGACACGAGGTCATCCCAAACTTTGGGGTTGACCTGTCAGTCATTGCCCCATGTCGTGTGTCAAGTTTGACGTGTCCAAGTGGCGTGTCCAGTGAGTTATTAGTGTCGGGTAGCAGGACACAAAATGTGACAGTGTGTAGTATAATTCTCGTGAGTTCGTGTCCGATTTGGACACGAAAAAGGACACAACTCATGCTCAGAGTTATGGTTCTATGATCTACACCTATAGGGCTAAAAACTTGTTCAAATAGTTTTCGAAAATAATAACATTTAATTTACAGAGGCAATACATCAAACACTTGCCTAAAACCCTAGATACGTGTCCGATACGGACACCAAACCAACTCAAAATCCTACCAAACTTGTCCTACAGTACCCTAGTACCTAGATGCATGCAAATATGAAGAAAAATCAGAGTTTTAACTAAGTTTGAGAGCATTTACCTATTTGGTGAAAAATCAAGAAAATACCCAAGTAGGGGGGGTGTTCTTCCACTTGGTGATGCCCAAAGCCCTTCAAATTCCTTGATAGCAGGCCCTAACTAGTACCCTCTAGTGTAGGGGAGTCCAATGCAAAATACTAGAGTGAATTTGGTTCAAATTTGAGGAAGTTATCAAGGTTTGAAGAAATAGGATTTTTCTATGTTAAAATTCATGTAAAATTCTTCATGAATGATACATTGGGTTAATATAGGATGGTGTAGGGCTAGGGGGGTGCCCTATGGCCGGCCAAGACAAGGGGGGGTGTCCTTGGCTTTCCTTCAAGGTTAAGACAAAGACTTTGTGTAAAGGGTCTTGATATTTTGAGTGTTTTATGGAAAATATCCATAAAAGCAAACTAGATATTTATCCTACTTTAACCATGACCAAATATCTATCCCCTTAGTCATTCTAGGTTAGTAGCTAACCTATGGATTAGGGTAGACTAGGTTAGGGGCTCTCATGATACTTAACCATGATTAAACAATAATAAAAACACATGGATCTAAATAATTCCAAATAATTTCTTGAAAATTACCAAAATACCCTTTAGGCTAAAAATTACTAATTTGGTGTTCTAAGCCTATGGCTAAGCTCTCATGGTCATGGCAACTTCTAGGTTAGAGAAAACTAGGGTTTACACTAAGTTATACTAACCAAAATCACAAAGTCATAAGTCATGACTTAGCATGACTTTAGAAAATGGTTTAACTTAACTAAAATCACCAGAAAATCATACCATGACTAAAATACCACTAATAAATAATAAAAATAATAAATTTTCAAAAATCCCCAATTTCAGAAAATAGGGTGTTACAGTTTCTGTATCTGTTCTTGACTTGACTAATCTTGACTAGGAGTATCTTGCATTGTACTACAGTTGAGATATACTATAGATTGGGAGTATCTTGCATTATACTACGATCTATAGTCGATTCTTCTACCTTGATATCACTTGATTGACTTGACTTGAGACATGCCATAGATTAGGAGTATCTTACATTGTACTACGACCTATAGCATATATTGATTGATTGATTGACTTGACTTGTGACACTATAAATTGGGAGTATCTTACATTGTACTACGATTTATAGGAATCTATTTGACTTTGTATCCTTTAGGAGAGGAGATCGATACTAGAATTGGCTAATCTTGACTGGGAGTATCTTGCATTGTATTACAGTCAAAATCTACTATAGATTGGGAGTATCTTGCATTGTACTACAAGCTATAGGGGTTAATCGGTTGATTGATAGCCAAGTCTAGTATTACATTTCCACACGACTCGTCGTCCTTAGATATTCTCCTTGCAGTGTTCTTATCCTTCTTGCATGTTGTTTATTGTCATATTAGTAGGCATATTTTATGTATCTTGCTAGTCCTCTGAGGACCTGATGATCTCTTCAG
Organism: Iris pallida; assembly: GCA_029216955.1. NCBI lineage: Eukaryota > Viridiplantae > Streptophyta > Magnoliopsida > Asparagales > Iridaceae > Iris > Iris pallida. The sequence goes on along the minus strand of JANAVB010021999.1, from coordinate 10,904,581 downwards.
GTAGCTGATTGCACGGAGTTAGTTAGCTGAGCATGTGGTAGTTGACTTCATCTGCATGATTAAGGTATTTTGTTAGTGTTATTGATTTACTTACATCATCGTGATTTTATGATATATCCTGCTTATCAGTCTAGCTTTATAGACTCATATTATTCTTGGAGTCTAATCGGACATATATGCTAGTGGCCTGCAGACTACGACCCATACTTGTTCATTCTTGTTTTACAATATTCATGTGGATTGAGATATAGTTTAGATTAGACCCGATACCATGACCTTGACAGCTTATACGTACTCGAATTAGGCTGGAGTCCGCTCGATACGTAGCTGGCTTGGTCACGAGCTCGCATCCGAAAAGCAGGTGCGGGTCGTGACACTATCTAAACAACAACTCACGCAATTATATAATGTACTTGTCAAAATCTTAACTCTGAACGGAGGACAAGTATAGATATAATGAAATCTCAATCACAGTCTAAGCATGATATGATAACACAGAAGTTTGTAACTAAGACTAAATAACAACAACAAAACCAACTACTAAATAATAATAATCTCAAACAAACAATATCTCAACTTATTACTATTCAAGTTCTAAAACATAAAAACTAAACCAAATCTACTAGCTAGTCTCCCGATCACTCCTGAGTGTCGGGGCCAAAGGTAGCTAAGCCATCGCATGCTCCAAGGCAAGTAGGGCAAATTTCCTCAGGGCAGTCATCTGTAATATTTTCAACAGGTCCAGTCAGGCCAGGAACGAGCACAACTCATCTAGAAAACCCAAGTAAATGACAGAGGACTATAAAGCAGTTATAGACAGTTTTATTGATGAACATGGTAGTAAGGTAAGGTAACTAAAACAAGAGAAGAATCATTACAATGAAGGCTGTACAATAAGATTCTAGCTGAACTAGAGTAACATGATAAGTCTAGACAGTAAATATAAGACAAGGGTAAATCCTATGTAAATCCAGTACGAGACGAATCTAATATAAGATGAATCCAGAACAAGATGATTCTAGTCAGTGATCAAGAATCCAGGTGAGACCAGCTATATTCCAACAGTGTATTTTAAAATACCGAGATCGACATATAAACGGCTGTAGGTATCAGGCACATCACTCACTGATCCGGCGAGGGACGGCTATGCTTCATGTAGATTCCAGATTTAGGGTATGTCTACATGTCTTACTCAATATTTCCTCGTCCCGCAATACAAGTGAATCCAGAATTCGATACGAGAATCGAGATGAGTCCTACCAAACATGATAATACCAGCAATGATTCCAGAATGATTCCAGTAATAGAGGCCAGACAAGATGGTATGTGTGTCGCATACATGAATCCAGAAATATCCATACGTATTGTAACAGAGAATCACATAAAACTAACTAGAACTGAAGTACAGTAATTGACAAATAAATGAGAGAACTTTCACAGAATGTACTCGCCTGATACCCTGTGCAACTGATAAAAATAGATATTTGCACCAGAGTCACAATGTCCTATATAGAGCAGTACATGTTATAATTTGTTTAAAATAAAGTAAAAGAAATTTACGATGCAATCTAAATGATCTAAGCCAATCTAGGTCAAAGTCAAACTTGGTCAACTCTGGGTCAAACCGAGTCAACATCTAGTCAAACTAGGTCAACAACAAGGTTATCTTGGTCAACTGGTCAAACTTAGCTATCAAGGGTCAATTTGGTCAACTTTAGGGTTGGTCAACTCTATAGGGCTAACTCAAAACAAAACCATAGGTCTACGTAACTTAGGATACCATATATACCATATCATAAATATACATCTATCACATATATCCATATAGCCAATGCTTATAGTCCTAGACATATATATATATAATCCTCTCATATAAGTAACACAATTATAATATACAAATATAGGTATCTCAAGTAATATGAGCTCTCAAAACCCACACATGTCTAATGTATACTCTACATGAATACCCTATGAAATCCATACATCAATACACTATATGCACTTGCCTATTGGGATACCTAGGTAAACATCTAAGGAGGATTTGTATCTTGGGGTTATCTGCCCTTTACATTAGGATACCCTACCTTACTGCTACCCTCTTTCTAATCTGTACTGACCTAAGCCAAGCAACCAAGGTCAAGTAGGCATGTCCCTACTGGTACCAACATGTGTATCCTACTTGATACTAATATATATATGACTTAAGACAAGATAACAACAAAAAGGACTGAACAATATAGATTACTGATACTACATACAAGTTATGACTAATACTCTAATCACACCCTTTCTAACCTTTCTTCATAGCTATCCTACATGACAAGTTATTCACATACACCCAAAATCCTCTATTCCACACTGCCTACTCCCTGTCCTGTTGTTGTAGGTGGACCAAGTGTGCACTTATTTGTCTACAAAATCTCCCCTGCTTGCTGCTGCTGCCTGCTGCTGCAAGGCCAAGCTCAAGCTGCTGCGACTCATCTATTGTACTGCTATTCGCTGGATCCCTCTCTCACTCACACTGAACCCCCAAACATTTATAACTTATATACCTATTTGTTAACCCTCTATAGCCCCTAAAGCATATATAATTCCTATACATAACATATATCAAAATATTTAAATACATCAACATTCAAATATACATACATATCCCAAACCTAGGTTCATTCAACCCCAACTCAAACATCAGGAGGGGGTCTGGACAAGGGTCTGTGTGTGTGTCATATTGTATCACAAGGTATCAGATGTGTCAAGTAAAGTGTCCAAGTGGTGTCCAAGGTGTGTCAAGCCAGTGTCAGAGTGTCAAGTGGCTATGTAGTAAACGAGCATGTCATTGTGATATGTTTGGGTGTGCTCGAGGGTGTCAAGTAGTGTGTCCAGTGGGTGTCAATAGAGAAATGTGTGTGTGTGGGGTGCTCGACTTGTGAGTGCTAGGTATGACAGAGCAATGTGTAGTATCGAGTGAAGTGTATAGAGGATGTGCCAATTAGGGAAGAGTATGTCAATGTAGAACATGCATGTAGTGTTAGAGTGTCACAAACCATTGTATTGTCGAGTATTAGACTGTGTCAGTAAAATATTTTGAAAATACCAAATCAAAATCCAACCCAATAAAACCCAAAAATAGTCGTCATACAAGATGTGCCTCATGTGTATATGTCAGGGGAGGGTGTACTCGTATCCAACAAGTGGACACGAGGTGTCCAACACCACATGAATACACAGTATCAAAACTGTGTAGAATGCAGTATCGTGCAGCCATGTCGTATCCGATTGGACACGACACAGAGCTCGAGACGTATCGAGCCTGTGCTTACACGTTCGCCCAAGATAGGGCTATACGCTCGAGTGTCTACAACGTATCCACGACACACGTAAACTCGATACGAACACCGTATCAGTGCACATTTTTTTGCCTAAACCAGTGTTGGCAAAAATGCGTACACATGTCATAGAGTGTCCGGCACGACACGAACAGCTCTGGGACTTGGGGCTGACTTGTCAGTCGCAGCCCCCACGTCCATGCTAAGTGGTATGCGGCCACGTGACCTGTGCTGCGAGAAAATACCCAGAAGCAGCAGGGCACGCGCGCTGCTGCTCGTACAACGTGTTCTTGTCCATTTTGGACACGGACACGATACAAAAATTGACTCGTCCACACTAAATCCAAAGCACATACATAGGGATACAAATTCAATCAAATACATTTTAAAATTATTAAAATAAATTCTATTGTGGCATTCTAACAAACACTTACAAATAGAAAATAATACGTGTCCGATACGGACACAAAAGCAATGCAAAATTTTACCAAACACACACCACAGCTAGGGGACACCTAGATCTAGGCTATCATGCAAAGAAATCAAGTTTAAATGATAGTTTGAGGTGTTTACCTATAGAGTATCAATCACAAGCAAAAAGCCCCAAATAGGAAGATTCCTCTTGCAAGCCAAAAGCTTCAAATTGTACCAAATCTGAGATTTCTCTCCATGAACAGAAAATAGAGTGGGATTAGGTTCAAATGCAAGAGACTAGAGTCAAAAATGAATTTAAATAAAAGAGTTATGGATTGGGAAAGAAGGACCAATACCTCTTTCTTTCCAAAAGTTGTTGAGATGCAAAAGAAGCAAGAACTAGGAAGAGAGATTAAATAAAGGGATTTTCTATGTGGCCGGCCATGTAAGGAAGAGATTAGGGTTAGGGTTGTGGCTAATGGGCTTGGGCTAAGTTTCAATGCTAAAAGAATCAATCCATAAGTCAAAAGTCCATGAACGTAAATCACTTATTCTCTATATGAAACTTGATTCAAATAAGTCAACATGAGTCGACTTAAGTTAGACTAGGGTCCCACCATGCTAATCAAGTCACCATAGCTAAAGTCAACATCTAGGTTAGTCTCCATAGTCTCAACTATCAAGGGTCAAAAATAACAACCATCACTCCAATAATTCAAATTAAATCCAAAATTTCAAAATAACCAAAATACCCTCAAGCTAAAATATTGCAATTAGTCATCCTAAACACATGGTTAGGTCCCCATAGTCATGGTTAGTCTCTAGGTCATGCAGTCTCTAGGATTTCACAAGCAAAACTCCAAATCACCAATTACCAATAAAAATAGTTTTAAATAATTAAAAATACCAAAAAATCATATCATGATTTAAATAACATTATTAAATAAAAAAAATACAAAAATTCAAAATTACCCTTATTTTAGAAAACTGGGTGTTACAGTAACTGTCTAAAGCCTAGACCAATATTTTAATCTTTCAAAGGCCGACCACGTCCTGGACATCTTTGTGGAATATCTTGCAGACTATGTATCAGACGCAGATAGACATCCATAGAAGCATTTCTTGCAACATATGTGATCATCTTGCTTTACCTTATGATATTCAATGAACTCTTGATATTTTACTGTTCCATTAATTTGTTGATTAACTTGTCCATCTTTGATTATATTTGTTTGGACTACAGGATTCTATATTTCTTTCTTGGTGTCTTATTATTTTTCATCTTTCTAATAAGTGTCATGAGTCACTCAATTTTTAGTAGCCAAATTTTATAGGATTACTTCTCTACAGCACAACCTTGAGACTGCAGAAGTAGATCTTCATAGCTGCAAAATGGCCTTTATAACTGTTTCCCGTAATCAACATATTTCTGTGTTCCAGGTTCGACTGGTTCCTTTTAATGTAGACTATCTAGATGAGTCAATTCTATGGACTGAGAGCAAGGACTTGGGTGATGGTTTTCGATACATAAGAATGGTGAACAACATTCGCTTAACTATACACTATATATACTTTTGAATGTTTGCAGTAAAAATCCTGGCAATATCAGTATCAGTTTAGATTTAGGAAAAGTATGAACTAAACTTCATACTTTTAATGTACGTTGATATAAGATAGATTTGCTGCACATGAACATGGGAATGGCCCAACTGTTGCTACACTTGGACAAAATCTAACTAACATGTCTTGTATCTTATATCAACAGACATATTAAGAGCAGACAGAAAAAAAATGCAAGTAGGAATGTCCAAATCAAACAAAATGAGAAGAAAATACAAATTTGAATGGATTAACGAAAATGTAAGAGAATAATATAGATATAACAATTTAAATTATACAAGAAACTCAAAATAGGTCGACTAATACCCAAAATAGCAACAAACTTGCATTGTATTCATTTTTTTCTAATGCATTTTAATAGTGGAGCCAAGTAAAGTTGTTCCACAATACAGGATTGGAAATTTTCTGGTACAGTCAACCCATCAACCTCATTAGTCATTCGCTTTGGAGAACAAAGAACAACCGACCAATCTGAATTTTGAATGTTTGTTACATAAAAACCCTGACTTACTTTAAATGCAAAAATTGTTGGCTCATCGTCATCCCCATCAGTTCTCTTCAACTTTTTCAAATTCACCATCAACAAGTTAGAGTTTGGGCATAACTTGCAACCATTAGTCTTATCTCCAACATTCACCCAATCACAAAAAAACTCAAGGTGGTGAAAGTCATAATAATCAACCTCCATGATCTCTTTAATAATCCCATACCAAGTAGTATCATCATCCTTATGGTTCTGGTCTTTTGAACTTGCCCAAGTGTGGTGATTGCATCCATGCAAATACCACTATCTTGTGTTGCAGCCTTGTCGTCATGGCTCTGGGGAGAGAAGATGCAGCCATTGACCCTGTACATAATATATGTTTTTTCTTGCCGACTTGGTCCAATAATGTATCGCCAGAGATCTCCATTCATACATTCTTCTTCAATTAACTAGTAAAGCAATAAAGTAATCATAAGTAAGTAGCACAACATCAAGTAAATAACATATATATTATAACTTATATAATACATGTTAGGGTTATATACTAAAAGCATCACTTTTGTAGTAACCTTATTTTCTTAAATTTTGAATGAGAATCATATGGGCAAATGTTTGCATATTGTATTTGATGCAAGTGTTAATGCAAATATCTGATATTCTATATTGTAGATAATATGGTGTGTGGTTTCACACAGAAGATCATATTATCAGTTCTCTATGGAGTATATAAATAGTTCACAACCTAGATGGACTTGGACAATCTATTGGAAATGTTGTAGTGTAATCTGGTATTAGTCTATCATGACTATAGGTTTACACTAGTACACTTTGTGTGTATTGAACATGACCACTTGAGGTTGTTCTCTTTGTACTGACTACATAAGTGAACAAACACCTTTGTTATTATCGATGCTTGTACTTTTAATCCGGATATAGTAACAGACATGTATATGCAGTGTGCATTACTTTGACTCATGAAAAAGTAAGATTCACTATGGGTCAACAACCTCTATGAATTGGGTAATATCATTGTATATATGATGGGTTGTTGATTATAAATGGAATCCATGTCCTGATACATCGGTTTGATGATGTCCCCTTAAGGAACTCATAAGGATTGTCATATAAACCCTGCAGGTAGATTATATCCGACATGACAAATAAAGTTGAGCTGTACTACTTAAGGATAAAAGATGTCGAATCAATATAGTTGTCAGTAACTTAATTTGATCGACGAAAATTCGATATCTTAACATGGGGAGCCAAACGAGCATATAATAAAAGGAGCCCACAAACATAATTTAGGATTAGGAAGGTAGTACAACAATAGCTCATTAGTGGACCGAGCTATTATTAATAGGCCTGGATTATGTGTTCGGGCTAAACACGGGATATCCAGATCCATTAGGAGGCCTAATCCTAATTTTTTCCCATGGTCCCTGCCGTAGCCTATATATATCCTCTATTCGCTGGCCGCCAAATGACTGACCAGAAATCTGATGCTTTCTCTAAATTCGTGATTCACGTAAGGAGAGAAAGAGAGGGCAGCCAAGGAGAAGAAAAAGTTGGGAGATCGTCGCCCATACGACATCCAACTCGATGAAGGAATACGTACATTAGATCTTGGGGTCGTCCGCTCGAGATTGCCAAGAACTACTTGTCTTCTTCCCGTCGCAGGTATAATTTGTGAACCCTAGTTTCCGCCTATGAAGGGTTAGAACATGTATTAAATCTGTTTAACTTTCTATCGATCAATATGTACACCAATGTAAGGGTCCTGGGAATCATCAGTTCCATCAATTGGTATCAGAGCCACTTTGGATCTGCGTATTGATTGACACGTTCATGTTGTCCAATAAAACCTGTGTTGTATAAAAGTCGATAGATGTAGATCTGTTCTAACTCGGTTTTGCAGGCATCTTCGATCGAACTATTATGGTCCAATGCATGTTTTTTATTGTGTTGTTTAAACCACGGACATGTCGTGGATGTTGTTGTTGTTGTGGACGTAATTAAAATCACGAGGGTTGATCATGCTTAATATTTTAATTTTTCAATCTAGATTATGTATGAACTCCTTCGGAAGGCATGGGATTGATATAATTTTAATTATTTTTGATTAATCGTAATGGTGGTGGTGGCTGTTTCTGACGCTGGACGAGATACTATCCAAAATAGATCTGTGCAGCGCCAGATTTTGGATTCGAATAGTTGAGGACGGAGCAGGAAAGATGACCATAATAGTTGAATATTTTTTACTTATTTATTGTCATTTTGTTTTTTTTGATTATGCATATTTATTATTGGGTGGATGTTTTTGAAAAACTAAGCCTATATTAATAATGGACAACATGGACATAATATCAACTAGTAGAAAACCCTTATTGTTAAATAACTAAGTGGGAGAGGATATTTGTTTAGTATAAATCTTTTGGTCTCCATTACTGGTTTGTAGGTGATGTAATTATACTTGCACATTGGCTTTAGTGCCTTCCTTCATATCGGATGAGCATAATTATGGATCACCAGTACAAACTTCCTTAGGGATAATTGTAGAAAGTTACCTAGTATGTGTTCACTTATCCATCTGAAGGAACTTATTACAAGGTAATGGACTTAATATTAAGTTATTGTATACACTTAGATACAAATAATGGTATCCTCCCCATCGGAGTCACCGCTATTATTTGTATGACCAGAGCAAGACCAACATATTAATTTTATTTGTCATAAATTTATGTTGACATGATAGTAAAATTAATAGGTAGTACCTACTTGAATAAAGTTGAATTTTTATACGTCCACACTATCGTGGCATGTTAAATTCATAATGTTCAAGGTGTTGGTAAATTTCTATTTAATTAATTCAAAAAGTTTTTGCCCTACATAATTTTTATTTATGTGATTCTTAAGATTTCAAAAATGGGTTCTTTCAGTCCACTTATGGTGATTATTAAAGAAAACAAACTTACTGGACCTAATTATATTGAATGGAAACATAATCTGGACATTGTCTTGACTGCTGAGGAGTACAAATATGTACTTGTTGAGGAATGTCCACCTAAGCCTGTTGCTAACTCTAATGAAGAGGTCAAAAAGGATTATAAGAAGTGAAAAAAGGTAGATGAGATGGAGCGGTGTTATATTCTGGCATCTATGTCAAATGTACTACAACATCAGCATCACGGCCATGGCCACGGCTTATGACATGATGCATAACCTAAAGGAACTCTTCGGACATCAGAGTAGGGCAGCTAGGCAGTTTGCTATGAAGTGTTTGATGAATACAAAAATGGCTGAGGGTCTACAAGTAAGGGATAATGTTCTCAAGATGATGGGTCATCTGAATAAGATGGATATCCTTGGAGCTGAAATCGATAGGGAATCCCAGGTCGATATCATTCTCGGGACTCTACCTAAAAGTTTTGACAATTTCTGCCTTAATTATAATATGAACAAAAGGTTGTATAGTTTGACAGAACTTACAAAAGAACTACAGGATGCAGAATCTCTCTTTAGGCAGAGTGGTCATGTTTTTGTTTCTGAAAAGTCTTCTACTTCTAAGCCAAAAGGCGGTAAGAAGAAGAATAACATTCAGAAATAGACAAACTCAGCAAAGAAGGGCATGGGACCTCAAGGTGCGGTAAAAAAGCCGAAAGGCAAATGTTTCAAGTACAGAGGGTCAGGACATTGGAAGACTGATTGTTCACTTCTCAAACAAGGAAACAAAGAAGGTATATCTCATTTACTAGTAGTTGAAACATGTTTAGCGGTGTTATCTATCGGCACCTGGTGTGTAGATACAGGAGCCACTAATCATGTGTGTAATACATTGTAGGGGTTCCAGGAAACCAGGCGGCTCAGTGATGGAGAGATATGCTTATTCATGGGTGATGTTACAAAAGTAGCGGTCGTTGCATTAGGAGATGTTACTTTATCTTTTGGTAGAAATAAGTCTTTGACATTGAGAGATTGTCTTTATGCACATTCACTTAGAAGGAATTTAGTTTTTGTTTCTATGTTAGTTAAGGATGTATATTCAGTTTATTTTAATAACAATATTGTTATTAGAAAGAATAAATATTTTATCTGTGCTGGTACATTGGTTGATAATCTGTATGTCATTAATCCTATTTGGGCCACAATGCAACTTATAAAAATGAATAATATGTCATCTAACTTAAATAAGAGAAAAGAAACTTCTTGTATGAACCAAACATATCTTTGGCACTTGCGATTGGGACATATTAACCTAAGACGGATTCAGAAACTGGTTGAAGATGGACCTTTGAGATCATTAGAAGTGGAGGCACTACCAGTATGTGAATCCTGCTTGGAAGGTAAAATGACCAAAATGCCTCTTACGACAAAGGGGTATAGGGCCAATGATGTATTGGAATTGGTTCATTCTGATTTGTGTGGACCCATAACTATCCAAGCTAGAGGTGGCTTTGAATATTTTGTCACATTTATTGACGATTATTCAATGTATGGATAAATTTATTTGATGCACCGTAAGTCTGAGTGCTTTGAGAAATTCAAAGAGTACAAGGTTGAAACGGAGAAACGTCATGCAAAATGTATCAAGTCAGATCGTGGTGGCGAGTATCTCTTTAGAGAGTTTAGGTATTATTTATCAGAGGCTGGGATTACATTCCAATTGACTGCACCTGGAACACCACAGCAGAATGGTGCAGCCGAAAGAAGGAATAAAACTCTTATGGAGATGGTTAGATCAATGATGAGTTATTCGGATTTACCCGATTCGTTTTGGGGATATGCCTTAGAAACTGCAGCTTATATTTTGAACTTGGTTCCTTCTAAGTCAGTACCTCTTAATCCCACAGAGCTGTGGATTGTGCGTAAGCCTAGTCTGAAATATATTTCTATTTGGGGTAGTCCAGCACATGTGCTGAATGGGAAAGTAGATAAGTTGGAATCTCGTACAGAAGTACGCTTGTTTGTAGGCTATCCAAGAGGAATGAAAGGAGGTTTCTTTTATAGTCCTAAAGATCAGAAGGTCATTGTTAGCACCAATGCCCGATTCATAGAGGAAGACTATGTGATGAACCATAAACCCACAAGTAGAGTTGTTCTAGAAGAACTGAGAGGTGACACACCAAGTACTTCAGTACCAACAGTATAAGAGGATGAACCAAAAATAACTACACAATGTGTCACAAATATTACACCACAACCGATAGTGCCTTGTCATAGTGGGAGGGTTGTGATACAACCTGATAGATATATATTCTTGGGAGAGTCGTCAGACTTCGTCCCTGAGGAACAAGATTATGATCCCTGTACCTACAATGAAGCACTCTAAGATACAGATGCAGAGTCTTGGCAAAAAGCAATAATATCTGAAATAGAACCTATGGATTCTAATCAGGTCCGGAAGCTTGTAGAACCACCCGTTGGTGTAAAAGCAATTGGATGCAAGTGGGTCTATAAGAGAAAAAGAGGATCAGACGGTAAAGTTGAAACCTTTAAAGCTCGGCTTGTAGTAAAAGTTTTTACTCAAAGGGAGAGTATCGATTATGAGAAAACCTTTTCTCCAGTAGCCATGCTTAAGTCTATCCGAATTCTTTTATCTATTGTAGCTCATCTCGATTATGAGATTTGGCAAATGGATGTCAAGACAGCTTTCCTTAATGGAAGTCTTGAGGAAGACATCTATATGAAGCAACCAGACGGGTTTATTGAAAAGGGCCAAGAGCATCTTGTTTGTAAGCTCAAGAAGTCCATTTATGGACTTAAGCAAGCTTCCAGATCTTGGAACATATGTTTGGCCAGGTGATAAAATCCTATGGATTTGATAAATGTCAGGATGAATCATGTGTATACAGAAAGTGTGACGGAAATGTAGTGGTGTTCCTAGTACTTTATGTGGATGGCATCTTGCTCATTGGAAACAATGTGAAGGTGTTATCTGATGTAAGGGTATGGTTATCCAAACAGTTTAATTTGAAGGACTTGGAAGAAGTAGGTCACATCCTTGGGATCAAAGTTCTATGAGACCGCAAGAAAAGGATGTTGGGCTTATCCCAAGCTTCCTATATTGATACTGTACTAACTCGTTTTAGTATGCAAAATTCTAAGAAAGGTTTCTTACCTTTTAGACATGGAATTGCTCTATCAAATGAGCAGTGTTCGAGGAAACATAAAGAGATAGAGAACATGAAAGCAGTTTCTTATGCTTCAGTAATAGGAAGCTTAATGTATGCAATGCTATGTACGAGACCAGACATCTGCTTTGTCGTAGGCATGGCCAGTAGATATCATTCTAACCTAGGACAAGAGCACTGTACTGCCGTAGAGCACATTTTTGAAGTACCTAAAATAGACTAAAGAGTATATGCTAGTTTACCAGGCAGATAGTTTAGTTCCATTGGGGTATAAATACTCAGATTTTCATCAGATAGAGATTCCAGAAAATCTACCTCAGGTTATGTGTTTACTTTGGGAGGTGGAGCCATTGTGTGGAGGAGTATCAAGCAAAAATGTATTGCTAATTCTACCAAGGAAGCCGAGTATGTGGCAGCCTCTGAAGCAGCCAAAGGAGCGATTTGGCTCAGAATCTTTCTGTTGGACTTGGATGTGGTACCTAGTTTGCCTAAGTCTATTATACTTTATTGTGATAATAGTGGTGCAGTTGCAAACTCGAAGGAACTACGAGCCCATAAAACAGGTAAACATATTGAGCGCAAGTACCACCTGATACAAGATTTCGTAAAGAAAGGAAAAGTTATTGTGATCAAAATAGCATCAGCCGACAACCTAGCTGATCCCTTTACAAAGAACTTACCAGCTAAGGCTTTTGATAGTCATATTGAGTGAATGGGAGTCAGATGTGTAGTAGCATGTATTTAAGTATAAGTGGGAGATTTGTAACAGTATACTGAAAAGCAATACTTTAAGTATTTGTGGGAGATTGTTAGGATTATATACTAAAAGCATCACTTTTGTAGTAACCTTATTTTCTTAAATTTTGAATGAGAATCATATGGGCAAATATTTGCATATTATATTTATTGCAAGTGTTAATGCAAATGTCTGCTATTCTATATTGTAGATAATATGGTATGTGGTGTCAAAAAGAAGATCTTATTATCAGTTCCCTATTGAGTATATAAGTAGTTCACAACCTAGATGGATTTAGACAATCTATTAGAAAGGTTGTAGTGTAATCTGGTATTAGTCTATCTTGACTATAGGTTTACACTAGTACACTTTGTGTGTATTGAACAGGACCACTTGAGGTTGTTCTCTTTGTACTGACTACATAACTGAACAAACACCTCTGTTATTATGGATGCTTGAGCTCTTAATCCGGATATAACAACAGACATATATATGCAATATGCAATACTTTGACTCATGAAAGAGTGAGAATCATTATGGGTCAACAAACTCTATGAATTGGGTAATAACATTGTATGTATGATGGGTTATTGATTATAAATGGAAACCATGTCACGATATATCGGGTTGATGATGTCCCCTTAAGGAGCTCATAAGGATTGTCATATAAACCCTGCAGCTGGATTATATCCCATATGACAAATAAAGTTGAGCGGTACTACTTAAGGATAAAAGATGTCGAATTAATATAGTTGTCAGTAACTTAATTTGATCAACGGACATTCGATATCTTAACATGGGGAGCCAAATGAGCATATAATAAAAGGAGCCCACAAACATAATTTGGGATTAGGAAGATAGTACAATAATAGCTCATTAGTGGACCGAGCTATTGTTAATTGGCCTGGATTGTGTGTTCGGGCTGAACACGGGATATCCAGATCCGTTAGGAGGCCTAACCCTAATTTCTCCTTATGGTTCCTATTGTAGCCTATATATATCCTCTATTCGTTCGCCGCCAAATGATTGATCAGAAATATGAAGCTTTCTCTAAATTTTTGATTCACGTAAGAAGAGAAAGAGAGGGCTGCCAAGGAGAAGAAAAGGTTGGGAGATCGTCGCCCACACGACGTCCAACTCGAGGAAGGAATACGTGTAGAAGATCTTGGGGTCATCCGCTCGAGATTGCCTGGAACTACTTGTCTTCTTCCCGTCGCAGGTATAATTTGTGAACCCTAGTTTCCGTCTATGAAGGGTTAGAACACGTATTAAATCTGTTTAACTTTCTATCGATCAATACGCACACCAAAATAAGGGTCCTGGGAATCCACAGTTCCATCAATACACACCTTTTTGTGCAACCAGTCAATAAATTTAGATTATATCACTATTTCTACCTTTTTAGTATTACCACGGGATGTAGTTTCCAAAGACAAGCGATAAAAACTGGAAATCATTTAAACTAAATAATATATAAAAAGAAAAGATATACAGTTTTAATAATTCTTTATTCCAAAGACGAGTAATACCTATAGTACTCTACTAGTTTCGGTATTTCCAATCTAAAAACTATCCATCTTCGAATTTGTCTCCATTGTACCCCGGTTAACTTAACCATTTTACCCTCAATAATAGAGCGCTCATACAGATCATCACTGTTTTCAACTTGATAAGATGCATGAGTTGAACTATGTTTACCGTCGTGTGGATTTGGCATGTACTCCATGGCATATCTAACCGACTATGAAATAAGATAAGCCTCGGCAATCGACCCTTCAATATAACGCTTGTTACTAGGAATGTCTTTGCACTCCTTCATAGACCTTATCAAATATAACAACTAAACTTGTTAGTTTCCATCTAAATTATTAACATTACAACAAGATAATCGTCTCACCTTTCAAATGGATACATCCAAATATATCTCGTAGGTCCACAAAGTAGAGCTTGGTCAGCAAGATGCACCATTAAGTGGATACTTATGTCAAAAAAGTGGGCAAAAAGATCATGCTCTAACACACATAATGCCTCAGCGATCATATATTTTTCAGCTTGGACATTCTTTCGATCTAGGATCTTTGAGCACAATATGTTGAAGTATAGACATACTTGCATAATGGCTCTTTTAAGGTCACAGTTATTTGGAAATGCATATTGAAGCATAACTGGCAATATATATTGTATGATGATGTGGTAGTCATGTGACTTCTTTATATGCAAACTGAGTGGTTGAAGACTGTTGGTATATTTAGTATAAGAATATGTTATATTTAGTATAAGAATATGTTATGTTTAGTATAGAAATAACCTAAGGACATATTTAGGATGCCAAAATATGCCACAGGATATTCCATTGGATATTCCATGATGTAAAGGCTATATAAAGCTTATGAGACTATCAATGAAATTATCTCATCGATCAATTACAACATGGTATCAGAGCCACCTTTCCACAAACCCTAGCCGCCACCAAATCCTAACCTTTCCCCTCCTTCCTCTCTCTTCCTGCCACCAAAACTCTAACCCAAAGCAGCCCTCCCTTTCCCTTGCAGTCGCAGTAGTCCCTCCTTTCCGCGCGACTGCTGCTGCGACTGCTGTTGCTGCTGCTGCGGCTGCTACTGCTGTTGTGGCTGTCGCTGCTTCCACGGCGGCACGAGCACCGACCGCTTCCCCACGTGCGTGCTGCTCCACCCCCTTGACTCACACAACGGCGCATTTGTTGCCATTGTTCAGATCATTCTGAAACAGGACACCGATGCCTAGATCTGATGAAAATAGACATGTTCGGATCTAGGAACGGATGACGAGGACGAGCGTGAGTCGTGGAGCGGGCTTGACGTGATTAAAGAGGAGAAGCATCGATGAAGGAGATTCTCAAGAAGCTGGATTTTGCAGAGGCTGCGACGTTGATGAAGTTGATGAAGATGTCGGCTGGTTAGAGCACGACATGAACATCGCTGAAGTTGGAGCTTCCCTCCATCGATCTGAAGCTGGATGGACCAGCCACCTATTTGAGTTGGTCACGATGGTCGAGAAGATCCCTCGCAGGAAAGAACCTGGAGGGGTTCCTGACGGGCGAGAAGACAGAGCCGAAGGAGGGCTCGGTAGGACGCGATGAGTGGAAGTCCACTCATATAGTAATCTACATCTGGCTTGTCAACTCGTTTGTCCAGTCTATTGCTGCCATAGTAGATGGCATTAGGATGGTGAAGGATGTGTGAGAGAAGCTGAAGAGGACCTATGACGGTGTGGGGAACAACTTATAGATCCTCTAGATAAAGGAGGAGATCGATGATACCTTACAGTAAAAAAAGAGGACGTAGGAGTATGCCACGGAGTTGGAGCGCCTGTGGTTGGTTTAAGATCACTCCTCAAAATGGGCGAGCTGTGGGGACCCGAAGTGTAAGGAGAGACGTGTGTCTGCAGGAGAAAACGATTAAATTCCCTAAAGGGATGACTGCATCATTCCCACAAATAACGGTCTTACTTCTCGCCGAACCAGAGATCCCTAGTCTTGAAGAGACTATCTCGGCCATGATCTAGGAGGAGACACGCATCAGACTGTAGATGAGGACAGGTGGTCCCTCCAAAGCAAAATCAGCACTAACGATTACCAGCTCGAGCGATACAGGGTCCAAGGAAGACCCCTGGTAGCACAATCAGCAGTGCTACAACTGCGAGAAGATGGGCCATCATCGGTATTCTTGTACCAAACCACCTAGGAAGGGAGACTCAGGTGGTTGACGTGGACAGTTCGGTGGACGAGGATATATTGGAGGACGTGGTGATGGTCGAAGGGGTCGACGAGGCGGCCGAGGAGGTTATCGGGCAAATCTGCTGGTAGTAGAAGGGAATGAAGGAGCTGTTGGCACGTTTACTGGGGAAGATCAGGCACTGCTGGACCTGCTGGAGAGGAAGCAGAGAGCGTCAACAAAGGGAGACAAGAGGAGTGGAACAGAGGAGGCATCCACGTCATTTTTCGTTAGGTAAAATGCCACTATGTACGCCCAAACATCAGAAGGTACTGACGCGTCACTTGCTCTTGTATCTATGTCTTTCTTTAAAACATCAGACTGGATTATCGACTCGGAAGCATCTTAGCATGTGACTGGAAATGCTAGTGAGTTTTCTTCTTACACTCACCTAGCATCAACAGACATCATTCAGACAGCAGTTGGTACTTTCTAGCCAGTGGTCAGTAAGGGTGCTGTTAATTATACAGGTTCAGTAAGATTATCTAATGTTTTGTATGCTCCATCCTTTCCAGTCAGTCTCTTGTCTATTAGTTCAATATTTCTATAACTTAAATGCATTGTTTCTCTTTATATTTCTAAGGTGATCTTTCAGAAGAAAGGGACGGGATGAAGAATTGGGACTAGCACTTGGCATGACGGACTGTAGTACCTAGATCGAGAAGGACTGGACTCAGCACTGGTATATATGGCAGAGAAGGCTGGAATGGGAGGACTGCAATAGAGGACTGAGGAGACTTTGATATTTCATTATAGGAGGATGAAACATTCTTCCTTTGATACTTTAAGCATGTTATATCCAGAGATTTATGCAAAAATAGATAAAAAATTAGTATGTGATGCATACGAGTTAGAAAAACTTACTAGAAGCTCATATGTTGGTACGGGTCATAGGAGCTCTATTGCTTTGGAGGTAGTACATTATGATGTTTGGGGTCCATGTCCTATTAACACTATGAATGGGTATAAGTATTTTATTTCCTTTATTGATTGTGCCTCTCGTGTCACCAGGTTGTATTTGATAAAAAAAGAGTGATATACATGCTTGTTTTCGGGATTTTCATAAGCATGTTCAGACTCAATACAACGCAGTTATGAAGATATTGAGGTCTGACAATGGAACGGAGTATACCAACAGGACACTTACAAAATACTTGTCAACATACGGGATCCAGCATCAGACCACCTATGCCTACACACCAGCACAAAATAGAGTAGCAGAAAGGAAGAACCGATACCTTCTGGAGGCTGCAAGAAGTATGATGATCAACATGAATGTCCCACAAAGTCTGTGGTGGCATATAGTGTTAACAGCAGCTCAACTCATCAACAGGATGCCTTCGAAAGTCCTGGGATAGAAATCCCCATGTGAAGTATTACAAGGCAATAATAGTGGGATAATTCCACTGAAGATGTTTAGGTGTGTGTGTTTTATGAAGGACAATAGACCATCAGTTGGAAAACTTGACCCCAGAGCGATCAAGTGCATCTTCGTGGGCTACTCAGCAACTCAGAAGGGGTATGTGTGCTGGAGTCCAGTAGAGAAGAAGAAGTTTGTCAGTATAGATGTCCACTTCCGGGAGCATGAGCCATACTACCGCAAGGAGGGAACTTCACACAACACGCCTAATACTACCAGTATAAGGCGAGGGGGGGGATGGAGAACCTGGTGGTGACTGACTTGGAAGTTTGGCATGGAGGCACGGTTGAGGAGGAACATGAAGGTAAAGCAAAACAAGGGGGAGATGAGAAGTGTTAGGCCTACGGCTCTGGGGGAATTATTTACCTACAGCAGAAGGAAAAAGCAAACTACAGGACCAGTACATACAGTGCCATTGCCAAGTCCCTTGTATGCGTTCGTCCTAACTCCTGAGACACCTACACCACCATCTCCTTCAGGTGATATTATTTCTCCTACTCCTTCCACACCACTATTTGTATGAAGGACCACTCGTAGCAATACGAGAAATCCTCCGGACAGATGTGGTTGGGATCTTGCTCAGTTTGTTTCTTATGACCATATCTCTTCTTCTTATGGAGCATTTATAGCATCTTTGGATAGTATTACTATACCTAACAATTGGTAGGTTGTGAAGAACGATCCAAAGTAAAAAGCGACAATGCATAAGGAGTTAAGAGCTCTTGAGAAGAATCACACTTGGGAGATGGTGAGACTACCGGATGGGATGAGAGCAGTCGGATGCAAGTGTGTCTTTACCGTAAAGCAGAACCTAGATGGACAGGTTGAGCGCTACAAAGCTCGATTAGTGGAAAAAGGACACAGTCAGACATACGGCATCGACTATGACGAGACCTTTACACCAGTTGTAAAGATGAGCACTGTTAGGACCCTGATATCTTTGGCAGCGAATGGTGGACGGAAGCTGCATAAACTGGACGTGAAGAATGTATTTCTTTATTAAGATCTAGTGGAGGAGTTTTACATGGAGATACCACCAGGATTTGGCACAAATCAGACAGCAGGCAAGGTCTGCAGACTGAAGAAGTCCCTCTATATACTGAAGTAGTCACCTCGAGCATGTTTTGACAGATTCAGGATAGCGATGATAGGGATTGAATATCAGCAGATCAATGCTAATCATATTGTATTCTTCAGAAGGAGTGGAGGCCACATCACCATACTTGCGGTGTATGTTAACGACATGATTATCATGGAAGATGATGAGCAGGAAATCGCCCGACTCAAAAGGAAGGTTGACAAGGAATTTGAGATAAAGGACCTTGGTCTTCTTCGCTACCTCCTTGGAATTGAGATCACTTGAGACGCAGAGGGGATTGTTCTCTCTCAGAGGAAGTATGCACTAGTCTTTCTCACAGAGATAGGGATATTGGGATGCAAACCTGCAGCGACGCCAATCGATCAGAGGTTCAAGCTGAACGCTGAGGCTGGAGAACCAGTTGACCGGGATAGATACCAGAGACTGGTAAGCAAGCTGATCTATTTGAGCCATACACGTCCAGATATATGCTTTGCAGTTAGTGTGGTGAGCTGCTACATGCATGACCCACGGAAGGGTCATATGTACGCAGTATACCAGATTCTGAGATACTTGAAGGGTGCCCCAGGAAGGGACTAATGTTCAGAAAGAATAATCATACGAACATCGAGGGCTACTGCGATTCTGACTGGGTTAGTTGTGCTGATGATAGGAGGTCTACCTCGGGATACTGCATATTTTTAGAAGGCAACTTAGTCTCTTGGAGGAGCAAGAAGCAGTCAGTGGTAGCCAGATCGACAACTGAAGCGAAATACAGAGCTATGGCCTTAGGAGTTGCAGAGCTGCTTTGGTTGAAGAATATGCTGGTGGAGCTGAAGCTAGATCAAGGAGCCAAAATGAAGCTGTAGTGTGACAACCAATCATCTATTAGTATTGCCAACAATCAAGTACAGCATGACAGGACCAAATACATCGAGATCGATAGGTTCTTCATCAAGAAGAAGTTGGTTAGTGGACTACTGGAGCTAGGCCACGTTCCAACCAAGCATTAGGTAGCAGACGGACTGACCAAGGGACTTAGCTCTGTGAGAATGATTAGTGGATGTGACAAGATGGGCTTGGTGAATATCTTTCGCCCATCTTGAGAGGGTGTGTTGGTATATTTAGTATAGGAATATGTTATATTTAGTATATGAATATGTTATGTTTAGTATGGAAATATCATGAGGACATATTTGGGATGCCAGAATATGCCCCAGGATATTCCATTGGATATTCCATGATGTAAAGGTTATATAAAGCCTATGAGACTATCAATAAAATTATCTCATCAATCATTTACAAACAAAGACTAACAAGATTGCTCAAGTTAGATGTAAATCCTAATGGAAGCTTTAAGCATTTTAGGACTTGGCAAAATTGCTTCCTTTGAGTATTGTCCAATAAGTAACTCGAATCACATTGCCCCTTTTATCAAAAAGCAAATTTAGTAAATGCTCGACAACATTCTTCTCGGTGTGCATTAAATCAATAGTATGTCGTACTTTATGAGATTGCCAATATTCCAAAGAAAAAAGAATAGACTTTTATACTACGCTGGTCTTTCTTTATTGACATCATCATCGACATCTTCATCATCATCGTCACCACCACCACCAATGCCCTCATATGCCATTCGCTTCTTGCCATAACCATTCACTAATTTACCTGCTATATAGTTGATGTGGTTAAGCCTCTACATAAGGGCCGATATATTCAAACGTGGCGGAGGTTGTCTGTGCTCTTCAGTCTTATTGCATCCAAGTTTGACTGCTCTGAATGGATAATCATCCTTCAAAAATCTTCTATACTTTGTGTACACATTCTTTCCACAAATCCACTCAGACTCCGTCTCAGTGGCTCAAATAGTACATGATTTGTAACCATGTGTTACACAACCTGATATATTTCCAAATGTCAAAAAATCATGGAACCCCCATAACAACATTGCTCTCAAAGTGAAAGTATGTCGTCTATCCATGTCAGATGCTGATAATCCTTCCTATAGTTGTTTCAACTCATCTACAATAGGTTGCAAGAAAATATCAATATCTTGACTTGGTGCTTTAGGCCCAGGAATTAATAAGCACATTATTTGGAACTACGATTTCATACATAATGAGGGCGACAGATTGTATGGAATAACGTAAACAGGCCAACAAATATAATTAACAAATAGAACACTATGTGGATTGAATCCATTGGTCGCTATACCAAGCCAAATATTTCGTCCCCCGTCAGCAAACTTCGGCCACCTGTATTTAAGTGTTCTCCATTCAGCTGAATCACAAGGATGTCACATTAAGTCCCACGAAGGATCTACTTCATTGTGCCATTGCATTTTTAGCAATCCATGGTATTGTGTACAATCACTTTAATCTAGGAATCAGAGGAAAGTGTCTCAAAACTTTTCTTGGTTCTTTTTATTCCTTTCCAACCTTTTCTGACTTCGTTGTCTCTATAACTTTAAATCGAGGCGTCTGGCATTTAGGACACGAAGTTGCATATGCATGTTCCTTCCAATACAACATGCAGTTATTTTCACATGCATGGGTTCACTTCGTCGTCATTCCTAAATCTCTCATCATTTGCTTCATTGTGGGATACTTGTGAGGGAGTGCGTTCCTCTTAGGAAGCCATTCAGTTAAAGACTTTAACAATTATGTCATACTATTTCCCGACCAATTGTACTTCTTATTTAAGTTATAAACTCTACAATTATAGATAGAGTTCTATGTCCATCTTCACAACCATGATATAATTTCTCGCTTGCAATTCTCTTATATTGAGAATACTTATCAACGTGGTCAACAACATGAGCAAAAGAAGTTTCAGGCACTGTATCTGCTTGAGAATTATTCACACCACTACCTTCACCACCAAGAGCCTCGTTGTGTACACTATAAGCATCATCAATAAAGTTCTCTAGTGCACCTCTGTCAGGCAATGTATCTTCACTTAGAACTTGATCATGGCTGTGATCCTCTTCAACAAATTATTTTTAGGACCTTCCGTCATATCCATGCTCGGCTTCTCCCATAAAGAAACCAAACATCATATGTCGGAAGCATACCATTGATGATTAAATGCCTTCTTACTGTAGTGCCCCGCTCCGTGAAGGCACAAGATAAACAGAGAGATCAGATTATTGGCTCTGCAACAGAAGACGATTGATCTGGATGAGTAGACAAAGATTCATTTTATGATTCGCTTACGCCTAATAAGAATCTGAGTTTTTGAATGAATGCTTTCGCTAATAACAAGACGGTAATCATTGTGTATGCTTGTAAGAGATTTCATATGTTGTTATTCTAAGAACAAGAAAAGAGATAACTTGTATGCTAAGAAGAATTGTTGCCTGCTAATAAGAAAGAACTTTTGCTATGTTAAATCAAATGAGATGATGCCATGCTAAAGTAGAGATGTTGCCTTTAATCAATGAACTGTTGCCATGCGAACAAGAAGAGAACAGAGATTGCTTATGTGCCCCGAATTTGTATACTTTCAAGGTAGAACGATACTCTATATCTGAACAGAACTGTTATTTTGTTTTTGAAGATATGAATGCTTCTTTGTCCTTCAAAGATGTTCTGAATGCTAGACATGTACAGACGGATTTGTACATGTTGCAAAGAAATGAAATATCTAGGAGCTTCCGCTCTAAATCAAAGAAAAGAGAAAAGGCTAGCTCTGTCGTTCAAAGAGAAGAAATATTAGAAAGTGGAATGTTTGCTCAAAGATGAAATATTGCCCCTCAAAGAGTCTATGTGATAGTCGTTGTATTCATGCATTAGTCTCGGATAAATTGTATACAAGGTCACTAGATCTCTCGACGATTTCTAGGGCACTGGGAGCCAATCGGCCTAGGAGAGATTGTCTAGACACCTAGAGGTAAAAGAAACCTTGGGTTTTGCATCCCGTCTACTAGCGACGAGATGAACCCAAGTGTCACAAAGGCTAATAAAGGGAATACCCATGGACCATCATATAGATAGATGTTGATTGGTGCAGAGGTTAACCCATGTTTCACAGCTGCCAATCGAGTCTGCATGTGTCTATAATAAGTGTTGCTAAAAGCTAACGATGCAGAGACGAACAGGAAATAAGAATGTTGTTTATATTATATCTATGCTAATCCTTGTATTGTGCAGGGATGGACCATCGACTGTTGTAAGAATCACTGAAATGTGATACATATGTTGCTTAAGTTTCCTGATCATGATATGCTTGAAGATAATAACATGTTACAAAAATAACTATGTCTCGATCAAAAAAAGATGTGATAATCATGCTTGTAATCTGACCCTTAGAATGTCTTGAATAAAAGAAAAGAATGCTAATGCTTTTGTCCCTAAGAATGATTATGGCTCATGAAACACGCTACGTACTCCACATGAAATGAATAATAGTCATCGTGCTTGAAATGAATAGTCCCTTGTATGCTTGAAATAAATGAACTGTGGCTTTTCAAAGATATTTTCAAAAGAGATGTAAACTGACTCTGTATGAATAAAATAAACATAGGTAAAAGTAGCAAGATCACATCACAAGAAGTTTTTCTCACAAAATGAATAGTGATCATTTCAGACAAATGTAGCCCTTTGTTCACAATCACTAGTATGCTGATATACTGACCTATCATCATTATACATGCAGGTGAAAGACGCATCGAGATGGATAGTCCAAAGCGATAGCCCGAGCCTCATTCTCAGGAGCCAAAAATCAGAAGAGATGCCAAGAGATGGACATCTATTGCAAGAGTTGGTTTTGTATATAAAGGGATGTAATGTATGGGAATGGGATCATTGTAATCTGTAAATTTCTAAGAGAATGTAAGCATTGTATCAGAGTGAAATAAGAGCTTGTAATATGTTTAAAGAATATCAATAAAGAAAATTATTCTTGTTATCATTGTGGTCAATTCATATATCTGCAAAATGTTCGTTGCTACTTCAATTATCTATTATATGTTCTGTTGCTCTATTGTCAACCTTGTCTATCTTATCTTGTTATAGGTTTTGGTCTTGTACAAGCGCAACTTAGGCTTGCATGGCATCATTCCCAAGCGAAGACGAATGGTCTCACGGAGACCTAAGCGAGTACGAAAAGATTCTGCGGGATCGGGGCGTGACAGAATGGTATCAGAGCCACACGATCCTCTGGCCAACTGTTGAATTCATAGATGTTCTCTTGATCAAAATTTCCTTGCCTGCTTAATATCATCGATGAGATGAACATTCCATACAATAAGTCCATAAATATTTTAAAATGTCGACATATATTTTATTGATTGAGATTAAGATGCTTTATCGAACAAGAGTTTTGATATGATATGAATTAAGAGTTTCATCGATTAATGATGGCGAAGGATGAGGACGATCGCTGTTATGGACATCGTAACTTTCTCCTTAAGTTTCTAGGACAAAACTTCTTCTCGGTGGGTAATTATGTAGTGCCCCGCTCCGCGAAGGCACTAGATAAACAGAGAGACCAGATTGTTGGCTCTGCAACAAAAGACGATTGATCTGGATGAGTGGACAAAGACTCATTTTATGATTCGCTTACGCCTAATAAGAATCGAGTTTTTGAATGAATGATTTTGCTAATAATAAGATGGTAATCATTTTATATGCTTGTAAAAGATTTTACATGTTGCTAAGCTAAGAACAAGAAAAAAGATAACTTGTATGCTAAGAAGAATTATTGCCTGCTAATAAGAAAGTACTTTTGCTACGTTAAATCAAATGAGATGATGTCATGCTAAAGTAGAGATGTTGCCTTTAATTAATGAACTGTTGCCATGCTAAAAAGAAAAGAACAGAGATCACTTATGTACCCCGAATTTGTATACTTTCAAGGTAGAATGATACTCTATATCTGCACAGAACTGTTATTATGTTTTCGAAGAGGTGAATGCTTGCTTGTCATTCAAAGATGTTTTGAATGCTAAACATGTAGAGGCGGGCTTGTACATGTTGCAAGGAAATGAAATATCTAGGAGCTTCGGTTCTGAATCAAAGAAAAGATAAAAGGCAGAGTCATTGCTCTGTCGTTCAAAGAGAAGAAATGTTAGAAAGTGGAATATTTGCTCAAAGATAAAATACTGCCCCTCAAAGATTCTATCTGATAGCTGTTGTATTCATGCATTGGTCTCGGAAAACTTGTATACAAGTTCACTAGATCTCTCGACGGTTTCCAGGGCACTGGGAGCCGATCGGCCTAGGAGAGATTGTCTAAACACCTAGAGGTACAAGAAACCTCGGGTGTTGCATTCCGTCCACTAGCGACGAGCTGAACCCGTGTCACAGCGGCTAATAATGGGAATACCCATGGACCATCATATAGATAGATGTTGATTGGTGCAGAGCTGAACCCATGTGTCACAGCTGCCAATCGAGTCTGCATGTGTCTATAATAAGGGTTGCTAAAAGCTAACGATGCAGAGACGAACAACAAATAAGAATGTTGGTTATATTATGTTTATGCTAATCCTTGTATTGTACAGGGATGGACCGTCGGCTATGGTAAGAATCACTGAAATATGATACATATGTTGCTTAAGTTTCCTCGTCATGATATGCTTAAAGATAATAACCTGTTGCAAAAAATAGCTATGTCTCGATCAAAGAAAAGATGTGATAATCATTCTTGTAATCCGACCCTTAGAAAGTCTTGAATAAAAGAAAAGAATGCTAATGCTTCTGTCACTAAGAATGATTATGGCTCATAAAACACGCTGTACACTCCACATGAAATGAATAATAGTCATCGTGCTTCAAATAAATAGACCCTTGTATGCATGAAAGAAATAAACTATGGCTTTTCAAAGATGTTTTCAAAATAGATGTAAACTGACTCTGTATGCATAAAATGAACATAGGCAAAAGTAGCAAGATCACATCACAAGAAGTGTTTTCTCACAAAATGAACAGTGATCGTTTCATATAAATGTAGCCCCTTTTTTACAATCACCAATATGCTGATATACTGACCTATCATCAGTCTGCATGCAGGTGCAAGACGCATCGAGAATGATAGTCCAAAGTGATAGCCCGAGCCTCATCCTCAGGAGCCAAAAATCAGAAGAGATGCCAAGAGATGGACATCTATTGCAAGAGTTGGTTTTGTATATAAAGGGATATAATTTATGGGAACGGGATCATTGTAATCTGTAAATTTATAAGAGAATGTAAGCATTGTATCAGAGTGAAATGAGACCTTGTAATATGTTCAAAGAATATCAATAAAGAGAATTATTCTTGCTATCATCATGTTCAACTCATATATTAGCAAAATGTTCGTTGCTGCTTCAATTATCTGCTATATATTCCGCTGTGCTATTGTCAATCTAGTCTTGTTATAGGTCTTGGCCTTGTGCAAGCGCAACTTAGGCTTGCACGGCATCATGCCCAAGCGAGGATGAACAGTCTCACAGAGTCCGAAGCGAGGACAAAAAGACTCTGCGGGATCGGGGCGTGACACTTACTACTTCGAAAGAAGCCCTTTTTGCATTTTTATATATTTTACAGGAACAACTAAATATTGTAAGTTCGGGAGATGAGTACTTCATTGCAAAGTCCATAAGAAGGCGAACCCCCTCTTTGTACTCAGACTTATTTCTATGTGAATTTTGTATCCACTCTTTTGGAATCGATCTTGACATGATAGCAAAAAAATTATATCCTCTATCAAACAATAAACCAAAAAAATAAAGACGACGAATATTAGTAAGATATATATCATTTTTAGAACTGTTTTTAATCATACAACAACTGAAAATATAAAATATAATGGCTTGATATATAAATACCATTGTTAGTATAATACAATAAAAAAATTATTAGTATATTAAAATTAATTCAGGGTCATAAAGAAAATGTAACTAGCATCAAAGTCAAAAGGAAGTATAAAGTTATGATGTGGAGACACCCTATAGAAGATCTTCAGATAAATTTATTAAAATCTCATCTCATAAAAGTTTAAAAACACTTGGACTAATTTAAAATGAGAAGATTATAAAGCTAATTCCATTCCCAAATCTTTCTATAACTTGTGCCATAAAGTACAGGATCCATACATATCTTTGTTGCAAAGTAAGCATTAGCTAATTTTAATCACATGATTTACAATATATCAAAAAATTGTTTTATAGCTTTCTACATCTACAACAATATACATTCAGGAGTTGTATAAATCGGGTCAGGATATTCTTCTATCACATTATAAATCAGATTTCTACATCTACAATATATATTAAGCAGGTCTATAAATCAAGTGTATAAATCATGTGTACACTTTATGATGCAGAAACTACTTACAGCGATAAAAAATTACTTTAAATCCCACAACTTATATTTAGCAGTAGCCCCAAAATCAACAAAGCCTTAAAACACCTTTAAGACCTCTAGTAGCAGCAGCAGTCATTCGCTTTAGCAATAGCCCTAAAACAAACAAGCCCTAAAACCATCTTTAGAGCTAAAGAAAGAAAGAAAAGATGAAAAACCTAAAATCTGTTCAAACCAACTGAGGGAAGTACCTATGGCCGAATGTGGTTTAAACTAAAATCAAAAAATTAAAAAAAATTGAGGGAAGAACCTATGGCAGCCGAGAGAGAGAGAGAGAGAGAGGGAAAGAAGAAGATGTACCTATGGCTGTAACTCCCCTATATTTTTACTAAACATTTTTAAAATATTAATTGAAGATATACATATATGTAAATATATGTGTATATTGGAAATATGTGTGCGTATTAGATATGTATTGTAATTGCCCAAAATCTTATTAACCATATTTCGCTAAGTGTTAAGGCAGATTGAGAATGGGTATATATATTCTCCATATATATATATATATATATATTTCATATATATTTATTTTTATTATTATTATTATTATTTTCAAATGGATAGCTCGGAAATAGCTTTACAAGCGGGTGCAGGGCTGGAAAACACAAAATGAGCCCTGAAATACAAGGTGGGGAATACAATGGTTCAAAATCGAAATTCCTAAATTTCAGAAACTGAAATTTCAAAATTTTGAAAAAACAAAAACTGAAATTTCTAAATTTCAAAACAGTAATTTTGAAATTTGAAAAAGAACGGAGGTGTGGGGCACTTCACCAGGGGCGTACAGCCTGAGATTAGTGGGTAGGGGGTCCGTGACCCGAGGCTGGGAGCGCGTCCCCGTGACGTTGCACTGCTCGATGCGGGGCACTCTGTCCAAGGGAGATGAGCGGGTGGCCCGAGCAGCGTAGCGCGAGGCCCGAGCCCGGGCTCCGGCAGGATGTGCCAGCCCGACGGAAGAAGGGACGGGCGAAGGGGGGCTCGACCTCCGGGGGGAGGGAGCGGGGGTTGTCCTCCGGGCGGAGGGAGGGCCGATCAAGGCGGCGAGGAATAGGATGAGGGCGTCACGAAACGCAAGGGAAAGGACGCGGAGATGCGACCTCCGGGCGGAGCTGATCACCAACAATGGGCGGGAGTCCAGCTGACGACGAGGAGCCGCCGTGCCCGGCGAGGAGCCAAGGGGAGACGAGGTGTCGCCGGCCGACGGAGGGAAATGGCGATCTGGGGACGGGAGGTACTGGATTCCAGTGGGAGGAAAGAAGACGCGGCGGGGAGCTGGCGAAGGAAAGGGGAGGAGGGAGAGGAGGAGAGAAGAGCCGGGGGAGCTCAGTCACGCCAGGGGGGTGACAAAGGGGTGCTCGGCCGGCGAGGGGCCATTCAAAGGCAAGGAGGAGGGCTCTCCTGCATGAGCCGGAGGGAGCGGCGGAGCCCAGAGGAAGGCGGGGAGAGCGGCCAGGGAAGTGAGCGACGGGGACGGCGTCGCGAGGCCTACCGGCGCCGAGAAGGGGAAGGAGCGATCCGATGGGCGCCGCACGGCCATGATGGCCCAAGAGGGGGGCTCGAAGCTTGCAGCACGGGGAAGAGCACCGCCGACCGGAGGAGGGTGAGGGAACCCAGTCACGCCGGAAGGGGAGACCAGGGCGGCGGGAGGGGGAGGAGCCCCCATGGGGCCCGAGGGCGGCGGGGAGGGGAGAGTCTCGGGGAGGCCTCCGCTGGCCGGGTGGCGCAGGGAGGACACTGCCGGCGAGGGCCACTTCAGGGAGAAGAAAGCGGCCTCTGCAGGAGCTGCGGCGTGGAAAGGTGGCGCCGCCTCGGGACGGGGAGGGAGGGGGCCGGACCGAAGGGGGAGGAGCCGGTGGAGGGCGACAGGGCCTCAGGCATGTGGCGAGCGATGGCGGCCGAGGAGGGGAGAGGCGCTCCAATCGAGGGCCCATACGTCACCATCTGGGTCGCGCCACCGGCCGGAAGCTGCCCGACGATTGGTGCAGGAGCGGAGCCGCGGTGTCGCCTGCGACGGGGACGCCAGGGACGCTAGGGGCGCCGGGGCCGACGCCGCGGGGGGAGGGGACGGCGGCACTGAGGACAGCAAGCGAAGCTGTCGAAGGGAAGCTGCCGGGCGACGGACGGGGGAGCAGGCCGATGGAGGCCGGTGCGAGCTGCCAGGGGGCGGCCCACCACGGAGGTGGCCACCAGGGGGCCGGCCACCACGGGGGTCCCCACCCGCCGGGGGCTCCCCAAGGAGCAGAGCAGCTGCTCGCTATTATATATTCCTATATTTTTTTCCTATATATATATATATATATATATATTTTTTTTTTTTAACTCCCAAATTTTATTAGAGAATAGGAGCAAAATGCCGAAGCCTATACAAGTAAGCACAAAAAGTAACTAAAGGACAGAAAGAGAAAAGCGCGACTCGTGCACACAAAAAGCAGGGGCAGGGCGGCCTAAGACAGGGCCTCCCAGAACAAAATAGAGGTGTGAGAGCATCGCTTCCTGGCTTTGAAGCATTGCCTGATGACTTCTCTGAACAACTGAGGCGGTAGAAATGTCCGGCATTCATATCTGTATTTGTTCTTATTTTTCCATAGAACCCAAATACCAGCGGCTACAACGATCTGATGTCCGTGGGATCGGCTCCAGTAGGCCAGGAGATCGTATAAGCCCCCGGTCGGCTGAACCATGCTAAGTCTATTGTGAATCTTAGACCAAAGGTCGGTGGCCAACTCCTCCGATAGAAAGACATGCTCTGTAGATTCCGTTGTGTGCCCCTTGCAGCAGTGGCATCTCGAAGCGAAGCTGAATCCCATGGAGCTGATGGTGTCGTCCATTGGGATCTTTCGACGAAGGGCACGCTAGATGAGAATAGACCATTTGATTGGAATGCATGCCTGCCAAAACTTGGCGTAAACAATATTAGACAGCCCGCTACCTCTGACCACCAGCCTGGCGGAAGCCAAAGTGAATGACCCGCTCGGGTTGGGTGACCATCTCCAAGTGTCGATCGTGTCAGTAATCCAGAGGTTAGCAGCAAGAAGACTGTTTTGTGCTGGCTGCCTTAGACAATTTTTGACCTTCCTCTAATCCCATCCGGAGCTGCCCTCCCATAGATCCCTAATAGCGCACCCCGGGGGGGTAATACTATTGGGATGTATGATGTCATCACCTAACCACCGCTCCAGGCAAGCCGGGGAGCGGCCATCGCCCAACTGTAGACAGATAAGAGGTTCAGCGGTGGTATGGTCCCGAATCATGCGGCGCCACGATGCCGAGGATCTGTTATTGGAGATCGCCTTAGACAGATGGTAGAATCTGGAATACCTGGCTCTCATTAATTTCGTCCATAAGGAGGTCTCAGTGCGCAACTTCCATCATAACTTAATGGAGCAGGCGTCCACGATGTGGGCTAGCCTGCTGAAGTCCAGGCCTCCTTCTTCAGTAGGTTTGGCCATCGCCTTCCAACCGGCCCAGTGATGTTTGTCCTTGTCGTCGCTATGTCCCCAGAAGAACTTAGCAAAGAGGGATTCAAGAGAGTGGAGCACCTTCAGAGGCGGGGCACAGACGAGAAGGGTGTACATCGGGATTGATGATAGGACGTGTTTGATGAGGATCGTTTTGCCTCCTGGGGATAAGGTGGCATTGTGCCATCCGGCAATCAGTTTACGAATCCTGTTGACGAAGTGCTCGTAAATACCTGAGTTGGCCCTACCATACACAAGCGGGCACCCGAGATATAGGAAAGGAGGGTATGCCGTGCTGAAGGAGGTCATGTTGGCAAGCAAAGTTGAGCGAGTTCTGTCAGCTTTGTGATAGGTGTAGATGACGCTCTTGTTGTTATTGACGTGCTGACCAGAGCAGGTGGTGTATCTGGCGATCGTAAACATGACTGCCTCGATCGATCCGCTGTCTCCAGAGGAGAAGATGAGAATGTCATCAGCGTAAGCCAGGTGGGTGATAAGAGGGCAGCCGGTGGTGGTGTGGAAGTGTTTGAAGCCAGGCGTATTGGGCATACTATTAAGGCTTCTACTGCGGGCCTCTGCTGCAATGATGAAGATGGTGGACGAGAGCGGGTCCCCCTGTCTAATCCCTCGAGAGGAACGAAAGAATCCCGCTACCTGGCCATTGATGACGGTGGAGAACCACGCATTATTGATCGATCTGAAAACGATGTCAATCCATGGTTCGGCGAAGCCAAATGCTCTAAAAACCCAGATCATAAATTGCCAGTCCAGCCGGTCGTATGCTTTCTCTAGGTCGAGTTTAATGGCCACGTTCCCTCCTCCCTCGACGGGAACTTCATGCATGTGATCATCTCTTGGGCTAAAAGGATGTTGTCAGAAATGCTGCGGCCTTTGACAAACCCGCTTTGCTGTTCGGAAATGATCTTGGGGAGATGGTCGGACATCCGGTTGGCAACGATCTTGGATATGATCTTGTTGGTGAAGGTGGAGAGGCTGATCGGGCGAAAGTCTTTGAAGGTTTTCGGATTGTCTGTCTTGGGGATAAGTATTATGTAGGCACTAGAAATGGACTTGGGGTATCTTGCCCCTTAGAGAAATGCTTTAGTGGCTTCAACTAGGTCAATTTTAATGATGTCCCAACAAGCTCTGAAGAAGATCCCATTGAATCCGTCCGGTCCCGGGACGTTATGCTCGTTAATGGACCAGACTGCCGGTTTAACCTCCTCCTGCGAAGTAGTGGCCAGCAGGATGGCATTATCGTGGTCGCTAATAAGGGAAGGGATAACAGACAGCAGCATCACGTCTTTAACGACTCGGTCTTTGGTGAAGAGGCTGGAGTAGTAGTTCACAGTCGCAGCCTGAATACCGGCCTGGTCGTCCACCAGATTACCATTTTTGTCGAGAATCCGGTGTAATTTTAATTTGTTTCTGCGTCCTTTGACGCAAGCATGGAAGAAACTGGTATTCCGGTCGCCGTCGGTGTCCCAAGTCGATCCGGCTTTTTGCCTCCAGAAATCATTCTCCACTCTTAATCTGGATCTAAGAAGGGCTCTGGCGAGGTTGAGTGTT
Organism: Iris pallida; assembly: GCA_029216955.1. Lineage (NCBI taxonomy): Eukaryota > Viridiplantae > Streptophyta > Magnoliopsida > Asparagales > Iridaceae > Iris > Iris pallida. The sequence goes on along the minus strand of JANAVB010021999.1, from coordinate 10,872,251 downwards.
GTACGGGCCTCCGGGGAGTTGTTAGTGGCGAAATCGGACTCCGCGCGGTGGACATCGTCCTCCGCCACCCTGATAGCCTGGAATATGTCACCGTAGGCATCTTTGCTCCATGTTGAGAGGGCCTTGTGAGTAGCTGAAAGTTTATCCGCCATACGGACCATGGGGTCAAGACCAGAGACCGAATTCCATGCAACGGCAACGATGTTCTGGAATTGGGGGTGATGTCACCAAAAGTCGAGGAAGTGGAATGCTTTTTTGTTGCTGGTGTGGTTGTTGCTGATCTGGACCAGAAGAGGGGAGTGATCCGATTCAGTGGAGTTCAGGTGAGAGAGGTTGGAGATCAGGCCCATATTGGACAAACGTTCGTTAATCAACGCCCGATCTAATCGGAAGAACTGGCGCCGATGGCCTTCCTGCATGTTGCACCAGGTAAAAGTGCTGCCGTGAAAGGGGATAGGGGTAAGGTGCCCAAGAAAGGTAAAGTTGTTGAAATCATCCATCGCTGGCTGGGGTGGAGGGCGGCCACCAGACTTCTCCTCTCTATTGGACACCGTGTTGAAGTCCCCGATGCTAAGCCACGGTAGTCCTAATGAATGGAATAGAAGCAGGTCAGCCCAAAGCAATCTTCGTTCGGGTATGTCGCAACTGCCATGAACTACGGAGAGGATGGAACGGAACTTAAGGGCCGGGTGTTCAACCCAGCAAGTAAGGGCCTGGGGTGAGTCATGGATGATGCCAAATTTGAAGTCTTGTACAAGAAATATCCAGATGTCATTGCAACGATGGCTTGCGGGAATCCTAACTTGAGTTAAGTGGTTTTTATTTTTTTGAGGGATTTTTGGTTCGATGATGATTAAAAGGTCAATGCGATAGGTCTTCTTGAGACTAAGGGTTCTGTTCATCGTCGGCTTGTTTCCGATCCTCCTCACATTCCATGAGATGATGTTAACCATCTGGTACAAAAATGGGAAGGGGGTAACTGTGCTTCGTGGCGGACCTAGTCGTCCTTGCCGTCGTCTGCTTTGGCTTGTTTTTGTTCTTCTTGGACGAGGTTTTTTTGGTGATGGTACTGATGGGCCCGTTGCTTCCAGTGTCTTTGTTATCCCGACTTAGATCGCTGCTAACAGTGGCGTCAGCAGAATCGATGGCTAAGTCGAATTCTTGATCTTCCAGGGCACATAAGGGATTCCCACGGTCCAGAAATCTGGCTTCCTTGGCTTGCCAGAATCTGCCGGTTAAGGGATGACTAAGCAAGTGCTGAGGACAAAGGGAGGCGCGGAGAGAGATCTAGGGGGCTCCGGGTCAGCCTCGGGGTCAGCGAGGGGGGAATGGGGTGCCTCGAGCTACGCATGACTGCTCGCTGACGAGTCCTGATCTAGATGGAGAGAGGATTCGACGGGTGGTTGGATGGAGTGAGGTTCCCCGTGGGGGAGAGATAAGTTGGTGACGGGTGGGTTGGGGAGTTGGGGGATTAGGGCTATGTCTGCAGGAGGGTGGTGTGTGAAGTCGCTGATTTTGGGACAATCTTGCTGAGCGAAGGTGGTGGAGGGGATTTCACTGGAGGCATTATGTTCGTCGTCGAATGAAATGCCTGAGAGGAGGTCAAAAGGATTATGAAGGGAGAGGGTGGAAGGGGTGTAAGGGACGATAGCGATTGTCACCCTCACTTTTCCCAGTTAGGGGTAAAATGGTAATTTTCCATTTTATAATATTTTTGGGAATTTTATTTCATGAATATTATTATTTAATTATTATAGGAGTCGGGTTCGAATTTCATCGCATTCCGAGTTAATTCGGGACCCCGGTGAATTTCGACTTGAGCTGTAATTAGCTTGTTAGCTAACCATGGCCCACCACACTAAAATTTAGGGTTTAAGAGTTTGGACTAGTCCCCCACGAGTAATCTAGTTTAATTATGATTTTTATTTATTTTTAGCAACTTCCTAAACCTAATTTGGAATTTATTTAATATTAGGCTTAGGGAGGGGCAAACTTGTAATTTACAAGTGCCCCTCACCACCATGCCATGGCCGGCCACCTATAGCCCCCCCCCCCCCCCCCCTCTTCCTTCACCACTAAGAAACACTCTCTCTCTCTCTCTTCCAAAATTAATTTCTTCTCAAAGCTTTCTTCTTCCTCCAACCTACTAATATAGGTATGCATTAATCTCTTCATTTATTTCTCTTTTGCATATAGTTCATTCACCATAAATGGAGAGGAGAAGATTCTCTACCATTTGCCCACAACTTTGTAGGTTTTCCCTAGAAAAATAGGTTGATGATTTATTAGGATTTAATCATTTTGAGAATGATATTTTTTTTTTTTTTTGAGAATGATATATATATATGTATGTATATATATATATATATATATATATATATATATATATATATATATATATATATATATATATATATATATATTTTTTACATGTATATATATATATATATATATACATGTAAAAAAAAAAAAAATATATATATATATATATATATATATATATATATATATATATATATATATATATATGTGTATTTATGTGTGTGTATTTATTTATGTATTTGTGTGTGTGTAGAGGAGGGTGATATTTGTGTCATGGGGATGGTGGTGTTGGGAGAGTGGTGTGTGTGTGTTTGTGTTGTGTGAGGATGTGTGTGTGTGTGTATATATATATATATATATATATATATATATATATATATATATATATATATATATATGAATATGTGTATATATATATATAGTTATGAGAGTGTATTTATATATATATATATATATATATATATATATATATATATATATAGATATGAGTGAGTATTTGTATATGTATATGGATTGGGTGTGTATGTATGTATATATAGATGTGTGAGTGTTGTGTATATATATATAGATAGATATATATATTATAGATGGTTATATATATATATATATATATATATATATATATATATATATATATATATATATATATATAGAAAAAAAAAATATATATATATATATATATAGGGATATATATATATATATATATATAGATATGTATGTATAGAGGAGGAAGGAGTAGAAGGAGATGAAGAAGAAGATGAAACCCAGCAGCAGCAGTAGCTTTGCTGCAGCAGTAGCAGCAGCTACCTGGCAGCAGCTGCTGCCAGGATTTAAACCCCCCCTTGTGTGTTTAGCCTATAGAAACCCCCCCCCTTATCTATATATATATATGTATATATATAGATATATATATGTATTATATATGGTTAGAATCGTAGAGAAGAGTAGAAGAAGATTATGGAATGAGAAGTTAGAAAAGAATTAGAGGTTAGAAGAAAAGATTGGAAGAAGTTGGAAGAATAGGAAGAAAGCTAGAATAGGAAAAGGGGAAAAACCGAGTTAGAGGGCGAAACGGAGCTCGGAGTATCCGATTGAGTTGAAACTTGGCGTGGGGCATGAATACGTGATTTAGATTTTGCGGGTAGGCTTCCGGGTGGAATTCGGGGTTGTAGGGCGCCCGTATCACGCCGTATTTGGTGCGTATCTTGAAATATTCAAGATTTTGACAACGGGCCGTAACATGGACTAGATGTCCACGTTACCTAGGTATTTTGGTAGATATTATATGTATAGGCTAGTATCATACTACCCTAGGGAGATCGGGTCAAAATACCAAGCGTAGGTAGGCTAACTGGATAGTTGCCGAAGCTAGAATTTTACCCTTTTTAAGGGTAAAATAGGATATTGGCCTACGGCCAAGATATGAGTTTCGAAGTCCAAGATGGACTTGGATATGGGTTGTAGAGATTGGTAATAGTTAGAAATAGTCGCCTAGACCTAGTCTTGGCCCCGGTTGACCACGGTTGACTTTTTGGACCGAAAGTCAACTATGAGTCAACGCTTTACCCAAATTAGTCCCAATTTCCATTAGACTTGCGTAGTTGACCAAAAGTCAACTATTAGTCACCATTGACCTAGGGTTGACCAGGGTTGACCTAGAGTTGACCAGAGTTGACCAGGGTTGACCAGTTGACCAAAAGTCAACTGTAGGCCAACTCTTGACCCCGTTTGACTTTCTTCGACTTGTTTTGACCCGTGATGCCTGGTATGACCTAGGATTGACTTGGGTTGGCTTAGGTTGACTTGATATAACTTGATTTGACCTAGATTGACTTGACAGGACTTAGTGTGACTCAGTGAGACCTAGTTTGACCTAGATTGCATATCATTCATTGTAAATCATTCCTAAACTTGTTTAAACCTAAATTAACTTACAGTATCTCATATTTAGGTCTTCTAATACCGCTCTGAGCATTGATATACCATACAGCTCAGGACAGCAGGCGAGTATATTCACTGATAGTTTTCATTGTCTTGATATCTGCTATATCCGATTCAGTCGTAGTATCTTACTTGATTCTTGGTCACGATAGCTCACGGACTAGTACACATTGGATCATAACATGAGATGTTGTTCCTGGATTTCTGGGTATATGGGTACACTCCCTGTCTTATTCCCTGTACTTGTATAGACACCGATTTCTAAGAGGATTTGCTACCCTCTTACGAAATCATGTGCCATGACGTGTCATGTCCAGATCCATTGTACTATTCGGGGATGGGAAATTATTAGGGGCTATGTGATCCAAGCCACCCTGCCACTATTTATGTGCTCGCGCCACTCTTTCCTCACGAAGGGTGTAGCGAGATCCCTTGCCTTGTGCTCGTCATCCAGGTTGGCCGGCATGTCTCTCCGTTGAGGTCACCGCGGATTGCCGGGCCAAGTGGATAGCCTGTCCTGTCACTTATCCCAAGCCGATCACATATCGCTCTAATAATTCAAATCACATTTTATATTTACTTTATCTTATCGTATATCCTGTTCTGTTCTATATTCAGTATTTTCTCACCATGCCATGATATACAGTTACTCACATGCTCTACTTGTCTTTACATTGTACCTTGATTGGAGGCTAAGTTCTGCTCGGGAGAAGAGTTACAACCCCGGTCCTTGTTTGGTTTAAGGGTTGTAACTCGACTTCCGAACAGTTCCCAAGTCTTCGTATATCTTTGTCTTGTAGTTCATTATACTGTCTCTTATAGAATTTGTCAATTCACATGGAACTACTATTAGTGTTTGTACTTGCTCATTTTTCTGACCAGATACCGTTATGATATATTACAGATGATTTCGAGGCGGACTGCTCGACCTATTATGGGCTCGAGTCAGATGGAGTAGCCTTAGATCGTGGCCTTATAGTAGAGCCACTAGATTTTGTACTTCCAGAGTAGTGTAGGTTAGCTAGGTTTGACTGGACTGCAATTCAGCTAGCTTATCAGACTGTAGTTCTATATTTTATTTTGATACCCTGTGATGTATATATCTGGGCTTGTATTGGACTCTGCACTTATTTACTCTTTCACCTATTATATGTCTTTCCTCTGAGCTATCTACCTTAGTTTTATTCTGTGATTGAGACTGTATTGATATGTCACCTCCATTCGGAGAGTATATACTGTACAGGTACATTTTAACTGTTAGTCGTAGGTATTTACAGACGTTATATACAGCATTCTACCGCCGATTCTGCGGCATAGGCTGGACGTACCCATGTGCTCGTGCCCCTCATAAGGGTGCGCGTCGTGACAGCGGTGCTGGATATGTTGGCTTGAGGGTGGGGGCGTGTCTGGTCATCAATCTGAGGGAGGGGGTCGGGATTGGATTTGCGGATGCCGGTGTCTGGGTCTCTTTGAGCTGTCGACGCACGAGGGGTGCGCGTTCTTGTCTTCTTTAGTTCAGGGTGAGCACGAAAGCAGTGTTGCATGAGGTGTCCGCTCATCTGGCAGTGTTTGCGAAAGATGTTGTTGTTATCGTAAACCAGCGTTTGACTATGAGTTTGATCTCCGAGCTCGATCTCTATGAGTTTGGGGGGGTCATTGGTGAGGTCTAACTCCACGCAGATCTTCGCATAAGTGCACTTGGAGAGGTTGCGAGTTTCTTCCGCGATGGCTACCAGGGTCCCAAATGAGCTGGCTATCCGTTAGAGGACAGCTGCGTGGAAACAGACCATGGGGAGGTTGGGTAGGGTGATCCATGTAGAAATGATTGTTGAATCAATTTTTGTGTTGAATTCGGGCAACCATTTGACTACTTTAGCGATCTGCGTGCCCATTCTAGCCGTGCCCTTGGTGCGGACAACAGCGTAATCCAGTTCGGAAGAGAGGTGTAAGAGCATGTGCTTAGGGTCGAGCAGAGCAACCCGGTAGGCTGCGGACAGGCCCCACTTGGCAATAGCTTCCGTGGCAGAGGGGATCTTCGGGCAGCCGGATCGGAATTTGAGCACAAACGTCTTCGAGAAGGAGGAGGATAGGGAAGAGATCTCCGAAGCAGCAAATGGGACCCGAATGAGGTCGCCGTCAGCGGGAGACGAGAATTCTAAGTCTGGAAGCACGATCTCAGCCGACAACAGTGGGAGTTGTCTCCTCCGATCCGGCCGTAAGGCCGCAGCATAGGACGGACGGGGCTGTGGGGTAGACGTACTGCCCGGGAAGGAGGAGCCGACTGGGGACTCTGAGCTAGTGGGATTTGAGGAGGGGGCGATGTAGGCGGGCGGAGGACGATTCCTGGAGCCAGGAGGGGGAGGTAGACGGTGGCGAGCAGGGGAGAGCGTTGGGAGAGACACCAGGGTTCGCCAACTCAGGTATCCTGCGCTGGCCAGGAGCCGGGCCGGCTCCAAGGAGCGCCAATTCGGGGCCGGCTAAGGGGAGCCCGAAACCAGAAGGGGTACCGTTGTGCGCTGTGAGGCAAGGGAGTTGGGCCCCTGTGGGGGCGAAGAGGCTGGGGTGAGGATCCCCGAGTAGCACCAATAGGCTAGGAGGAGAAACTTCGGGGATAGCCAAGAGGCTAGGAGGATTGGCCTAAGGAAGCGCAGTGCAGATGGGAGATACGCCAGGCGGGCGCGAACTGTTGACAAGCGAAAGGGGGGCCAGCTCACCCATAGCTGTGGGGCTACTACCCGAAAGTGAATCGAGGCAGCTCTGCGCCAAGGAGGGGAGCACGTGGCTCCCTGGGTTCGAAAGAGAACATGATGAGGCAGATAGACTGTGCACCGGGGGAACCTGAGGACAGACCGCGCCAATGGCCTGCGCATCCCCCGAGGCCACGTGGGGCACGCGGCCACCAGTACGAGGCAAATCAGCCAGGGGCTCGACAGGTCTGCGCAAGCTGATTCCTAGCGCAAGAGGGGCCAGCTCTCCCATAGCAGTGAGGCCACTCCCCGAATGCGGGTCGAGGCGGCTCTGCGCCAAAGCGGTGGGCACGTGGATATATATATATATATATATATATATATATATATATATATATATATGTATATATATATATATATATGTATATATATATATATATCCTGATATTCCAGGATTGTTAACAGTCCCAAATTCATAGATATTTCGAAGGAAATGTTTTAAGAAGATCCTCAAACCACTCTTCTGAACCCACTGTAATTTGATGAATATCCAATGCAAGGTTTGGTTGAAAGTAACTCAAGTTTATTCACATGAGTTGGTTCCAGACTTGGCTGTTCAGTCTTAGCTATGTCTATACATAAACCTATAGGCCATATCCATCTCAGGTTTTAACACCCTAAAAATATTATCACTCAGGAATGCCAAAACAGGTTCATAAGAAGTCTAAGTAGGAAAATCATCATAGTATTCAACATTTGATTTCTTCAACAACCAAAACAGTGAACTAAGATCTTATCCAGGGTTCAAAACTAATTAAATTCTTCACCATGGCTGATATAGTCAATCCTAAAATGAGACAATGAGATATTAGTCCTGAATCCTAGCAGATATCAGTCTTAAGAACTGCTATTCCTAGGCATAACATCTAAGTAATTAAAACTCATATCAGCCCTAATAACTATAGCACAAACCATTCTTACTAGGCCTGATATGGCTTTAACACTACTCCAACATCCAACCGAGTTAGGTGAGTACTAGTCCTAGTAGGACTGATACAATCAGTCTAAATAGAGCTGATGTATGTCAGTCTGTACAGGATTTTCATGTATCAGTCCTCATTAGGACACATACCTGTCTCAGAAACAGGTGATTAAATTAGTTTAGGTGAGAACCCAGATTAGAGAAGAGTTTAGATTTAGGCTTTTAGATATGGCCAATCATGAGAGTGATGTAAACAGGGAAACAAGGTTTTGATGGAACAACCATAATGGCTCAACCTCACTGCTTCCTAATCTAACATAAATAACCATAGTGATTAATCCTCATTCAGGATTAGTATAAGAATTTGGAAAGACAATTATTATTACTATTCAATATCAGGAATCCAATCTACCCATTCATTAAGTAAAATTTAAGAGCTACTTATTAACAATCAGTCGAAATAGATACTGCAGTGTAACTGAAGAATGAGCTTAACTGAAATAGATCGGATTAATTTCTCAGAACAGTGCTTACGATACATTATCTAAAAATTGAGACTAACCACATACACCCAGGAAATTTACCAGACACAAAATAGCTATAGTTACCTTAATCTGAACCTTCCCAAAATCGAGCTTTTGCTCGTCCTGTCCTGGTGTCCTAATTCCTTGACAACTCTGAATCTGAGTGTACAAGTCAAGATCCATTCAAAGAACAACTCGATAATTCTTTAAGAATTGAATTAAAGGATAAATCAACCAGGTTTAGAGATCAGATTCCTACCTCAATGATTCCTTGATCCCATTGAATGAACAAAAGAGTTTATAACTCAGAGTTTCAGATCTGATCAAAATAGGAGAGAATTGATAGAATCAACAATTATTCAATACCGAGTAGAATCAATCGAATAATAGATTGTTCTTACCAGAATTTACTTGATTGGAAGAACGGGCAATTAATCAGCATTCATCAAAGGCAGAGAAATGATTCGATCGATTCTTCAAAAGAGAATTTGAATTACCAAATATTCAATCTCTGAATGATTAGATCTGAATGAAATCACTCGATACTCACATGTCCTAATTTCCGATTTGAAGAAAAGAATCAATCCCGTTGCCTTCTTGTTCCCGCCTCCGCCATTTCTATTGCTCTGCTCTTGAGCTCGAATTGGAAGAAGGAAATGAATGATAAGGAAGATGGAGTTGTAATGGAATGAAATGAACAGATGGTGCTCTCCCTCTTTTATAGGTTGTTGGAATTTGAAAAAGAAGAGAAATAGAGGGAAAAATGATTTGGGGAAAGTTAAAATTTCGTTAAGAAAGCACATGGGAGTGCTGTGGGTTGTTGAAGAAGTAAGGAGAAGAGTTCTCCTCAATCAGGAAGAACTGAGTATAATCATGATTTCAGCCATGGATTTATAAAATAGGCTTTCTAGAATGGGCTTTCTACAATGGGCTTTCTACAATGGGCTTTCTACAATGGCTAAACACTTGGTTAATTGAGGAGGCTCAATTAATGGCTAAATTAAAATCAAGGAGAATGATTTATGAAATATGTGAATTGATATATATAAAAAAAATTGAGAGGTGAAGTTACACTGCGCCCCTGAATGCCTCTGGAATACCGCACTTTATGATCGTTAGACTCATACGGTTTGAGCGTTTCCACTTCTCGAAGTTCGCTCTGTCACCAGATGAACTGTCATCCTTAGGAGTAGTGGGACGCTTAATCCTGAGTGCAAGGTCTAGATCCATGCAGCCGAGAACAATATATATGTTCTCTTTACAGTCCTTGAAGTTTGTCCCGTTAAGCATTGGAATTGAGTTCAGATTAGCAGATATTGTAGCAACATTAGCTGTAAGGAGAACAAAACATAAATAAACAAATATGCTCTAATTAATAACCAAAGAATAAAAGATATTCAAACAAATTCAAATAGTGGTGAACCCCATCTCAAGATACCTAGTGCATCATTAATAACAAGTCTTTGGACAGTGATATTAATTGCTAGTGGTACTCTTGGTGTAGTGATCAAATGTTGACAATAAGTCATGTCAAATAGTAAGCCTATCTTTGGATCGGGTTATTATTCACATGTAAACCGTATAATTGTCACACATTTATCACCACAAGTATGTGTGCAATTCGGCCAAGTATTAACCTTCCTTTGGGCCGGCTAATACCCGTATGAATATGCACACACAAACAACCGACATCCCTCGTAGACTATCTACGCAAGAGAGGTCACTTTGGCGACATCTTGTTTCAATGAGTCTACTTAGAATATTGGACAACTATTGCTAGTCATAAAAGGCACCAAAAAAATTGAATGTTGACTAAATTTTACAAAACTGAATCATGTCCAAAACTTTATATACATGCATATCCATAAGATTATTACTCAAATAAAGTAATCAAAAGCATAATCATGAATTTGAATTTGACAAAATTGGATATTATTACTATAACAAAATTCATGAAATAATCTACGGAGGATATGCATCCAAAGATAATATCAAATAATGCATAAGGATTACTTTAAATAGAATAATCTATAGAAGACCAAATATATGCATTAACAAATTATATTTTACTAAAGATATGTATCAACATATTGCACCAAATAATCTATAAAGATTGTACCATAAATAATCTGCTAAAGATATAGACGTCGATAGATTTCACTAACATATTTTACTAAAGATATTCATTAACAAATTATATAAATTAATCCATAATAAAAAGTAGAAACTTTATACAAATAATACAAACTACCAATTGTATTTTCGTTTAAAGAATTACATAGTATAATTCTACACATCCCACCAAATCCTGACATCATAAAATTAACAAATCCAATGATAAATCTTTTTTTTTTCTTTTTTTCTTTAATTATTGAATAATTCCAACAGAAAGCACGTGAAATGGGAACTATGTGTCCATGCCACATCGTGTCAGACACTCCAAAATTGTGATGAACTACGTGTTGTGTCTGTGTCGCCGTGTCCGCACTGTGTTGTGTCGGTGTCCACGCAACGTACCTTCTTCGTGATGGTTTACGAATGCAGATCAATAATATTCCTGACGTGCAGTCTTTTTGTTGTAGGTTTTTCAGTTACAGAGATAAAATTCCCCGTTGTAGCCTAGATATAGCATTAGACTCCTTCCCAACCAACAACTGTACTCGTAAATAACTAAATAGTAGCATGTACTCTAAATCCTTCGCAAACAGAGATTCTGCGTGATATTGACAGTATCGACATCACATGCAGCTTGTACGAAGAAAGCACGTGCGACGGGAATGCCGTGTCCATGCTACATCGTGTCAGACGCTCCAAAATTGCGAGGAAACACGTGTTGTGTCCATGTCATATTGGTATCCACGCGACGTAGCTTCTTCGTGGTGATCTGCCAATACAGATCAACAAAATATACTCAATAGTCCACACACATCTGTAGGTATCCATGTGCAGATCGACATCAAAATTTTGTGGTTTCTCAAATTTCAGCAGATTATGTCGATCACAACAAACACACGTGCGCCAACTTTTGCATACTAGTCCGGATTTAAACCAGATTATGTCGATCACAACAAAATTAAATTAGATCTTACGATCTAGGGTTCCTAAACAACAACAAAAATTAAATCTAAACCTTCAATCTCATAAATCAAACAAGGAGGCTCTGATACCACTTGTTAGAAATTTTATTATGCCATGTCGATTCATGAGATAAAGAACATAAATTAAATTGATTGCGGAAGCGTACCTGAATCCATTGCTAAAATTGATGGATGTTGAAGCGATCGTCTCTTTATTGGGTTCGATTTTCCAACTTGCTACGGCCCTTAATAACAAAGATGAAATCTTTGTTCCTCTCTTTGTTGATGGGGATACAGAAGAGAATAGATAAACCCTCTCTTTGTGGCCGTATGAGTTGGGGACCATAACCCTAATAAATACACATATTTATATATGTGTTGATATTTCTAATTTGGCCCCTCATCAAATTAGAATTATCTCCGGTATCTACACATTAATTCTGTGACAATTATACCCTTAAGCCAATTTCCAAATAGACCACTTTAATTTGGCTTAATTATTTAGATAGCCCAACACAATTAATTTTACATGTGTGGCCCTATATTATTGAATAATCCAACAGCTCTGATATTATCAATATGATTAGACTTATCTGAAAAATTGTTGGTTTGTAATAACTAAGAGTTTTTTCTGATCCCAATTCTTGCTAACTGAAGACAACATTCCAAAGAACTACTTTGGAAATCGGTGAAGTTTCTATTGCATTAGGGGCTGTAAGCAAAGACCTGTTTAGTAAGCAAATGCCCATTTGGTCGGCTGCAAGTTCAATCAAGAAATCCTACATTGAAACAGAAACATCATTTATTTTAAAGTTGACTAATTCCAAATGAAAAAGTGTGAATTTACATACAGGACAAGTCTTTGGAGTGTGGCCTATTATGCAACAATCTACTTTATTCCCATGAGTAGTCTGTGCACAGATTTATAATTTATGTTTCTGTGAGCAGAAGGAACTGATACTCTTATCCAAAGAATGCCATGCCGCTAGAAAGACGAAAAAAAATTGGAACAATAAAGGAGAGAATTAAGAGGAAAATCTCAAGGAAGAAATAGAATTAGCCTCATTTAATCTGGTTCTGGATATGCCGATAAGCAAAATTTTCACCTACATCTTCTGCAATATCTTCTTCTTTTCAATTTCACATCTAGCAGGTTCTTTCTCGTTTTTATTTCTATATTTCAACATGAAGAAATATGTTCGACACTTGAATGACATGACATATTGTACCTCCAGTGTATGCTCATGGGAGAATACTATAGAAGAATAACATGCGGGTTGTATGATAGCTTGCCTATATATTTGATGCGGGACCGAATGATGTCCTGATTGCACGCAACTGTAAGGTTACTTCTTCTTTACTTCAAAGGCTACTATTTCACTTCCCACCGCCGCCTGCTGACAATGATTTATCTAGGTTGGTGTACGTATCCTGTGTTGTTGATCTTTACGTTACTGTCAAACACATAAATGTTGCATGTCAATTTGTTTTTTACATTAAAACCAAAAGACTAGCTTTAGTTAGAATTTATTTTTTTTGTCCTTGTCCAACAAGACACATCATGGAAAATATATAATATTTTGAAGTCAAACATACTCAGTATATAAAGCTTTTAGAAGCTTCTTGTATACCAGTACCATTGGAGAACATGATAATTTGCATTGATAAATCTTAGATATGCTTTTGGCAAACTCAAAGCTATATGTTAGCCTTTGTGGTAGATGCACGCAAATAAATATTCATGTCAACAGATGTTTAAACATGTAGTAGTTGTTGCAGTAAAACACAATAAAGAGTATATATAGAATGTATGTGATACTGGATTTCTACATGCCACTCAAAACTGATTTTCAATTTTTAACATTTGACATACAACCGTATCTGGAATGAGACTTGGCTAGCAGGCTTCTTTTATAAGAGACCACATTCTTGAACTAAGATCGCGTTTTTGAACTATAAATTGTATTGAATTCAAAAAAACAAATTCATACTTACACTATGCACTAATATTTATTTCTAGTTTCAATGTTGTTTCTGGTAGTATTTTCTCTTATATTTGTTTAATTTAAATGTTAAAGCTGGATATTTATACTAAATTTTTTTTCTTAATAACGGATTCCTGCTATCATTACCTAACATGAAGTTAACTGGGCATTTCCTTTTGTTTCAAGTGATAAGGCTGATGATATTATAGAGGTTCAAATACCGACCCTTTTTAGATTGGTGAGTATTTAAGCTGGACATAGGCACAAGTAACCTTAGCTATAACTTCGAATTAAGATACCTACACATTATTTATCCTTATTACTCCATTTTGCGGGTCCATTCCGAAAATTTTAATGTAGGGGTTCAGTCTTTGATGCTTCTATATCAAATTTCTTCGAAGAATCAGATTGCTAGTGACATATTCTATCGTGCTTTCTACTCGAAGCTTCAGACTCCCGTAGCTGTGAATTCTTTTAAGGTAATTATATTTTCACTCCTTTACTTCCTGCATTTTGTTTCTAGATTTATGTTAAACTCTAATCCAGCTCCACAATTTTGTATTTTATGGAAATCCTTAATTTCATTGGATCATAAGTCTTTTATCTTTTTATTATGGCTTACAATATCTCAATCTAGCTTCACCATTTTTCCTATTTTCCTGATGCTTGTCTGAGCCTAGCTATAATTAATTTCTAAGGTTGTTTTCTATTTGTGTGAGCTTTAACAACATGGTCTAGGGTAGAGCATTCGGTCTATTCAGTTTTAACCAAACCGAAGTACCCAAAACCAATTAACCAAAATCTAATAAATTTAAACCAAACCCGATCCGAAATAAAACGTAACCAAACCAAACCGAAATGATATAATTGGTTTGGTTTGTGCGGTTTGTTTGGTTGGGCTTTTTTACTGTTTAATAGGCCAGGCCTAAAGTTGGGCTTGTGGTTAAAATATATCAAAACAAATGTAAATTTGATAAATAGTGCAAAGTAGGAGTGGTCAAGTAATGAATATATTAAGAAATGTAATTAAGGTTTGGGTTTCTCATCTTTCCCAGACGCAGCAGCCTGTAGAGAAGAGGAGAAAAGAAATGAATTTTTTTGGGTTAGGTTCTAACGTTTATTCTCTCTCGCTCTATATATACACACACAAGGGTCAGATAGGAATTTATTGGGTTTTAGACCGATCCGAAAACCCGAAACCTAAACTGAATATGTTAGTTCCATAACCAAACCTTAACCGAAAATTTTCCAAAGCTAACTGGATCCTTTATTCGGTTTGGCTCGGTTATCGTTCTAAAACTTAATAATAATGTTAGCCCTAGCATGGTGTATATAGTTGGTTTTAGCCCACTATGAGTGTCTCCACTTTATCCTAAAGCTGCCAATTCAAGGAATTAACTACAACTGCAGGCCCATTGCAAATGTACCTGAACTTTCTTCCATTGTATTTAAACCATTATAGTGGATCCTGTAAACATGTTCAAGGCATCCAATACCAGCAGAAATTATTCACATAGCAGGCACTTCAGCTCTATGATACTCTCTAATGCTTGGAATGAGTGCATTCAAGTTTAGTATATTGAGAAGATAACGTACTGGTGGCCTCATAGTCTGATTTCCACAAAGAGAATATTGTGAGGAAGTTCTCTAAAGCGATTTGAATTGATGGATTATAATCAAAAGGAATTATGATATATGGGGCTCATATGTTACATTTTAACAATTAGTATTGAATAAAGGGTTAGCAGCAAGAACTGAAATCCCAACCCTTCAGGGATAAGGCCTTACACTGGCTGATAATTTTCACATCCCTGCAAGGACTCCATATGCAATTCCAAGCATGGGGGTAATCTGTTATTCAAGCAGGAGGGGAATAAATGTAGCCAGCATCTGTATGTACATCTCAACATGCACTTTTAACTTGTATTATGTAACATATTGTTTCGTAATATGGAGTTATTTTGATTTTTTAGGTAACAAGGTGGCAGCTTTTGACTAAATTTGATGATTCCGGAAGAGCTCTCTAATGGGAGTATGTTCGAATGAATGGCTATGGAAGTGCTGACAGTGTCCAAGTACTTGCAGTTCAGGGAAGAGCTATCAGATGGAACGTTAGTGCTATGAATTTTAACTTGCTTTATTTTGTTAAACTCGGTAGTATAGTAAAATGTTGTATTTGATCAATAAAAGATTATTTTGTAATTTATATATTGATGAACTTATAATACTAATTGGAGTGTGGTTTAATTACTTATTGCGAAGCTGGTTGAATACAAATGCGTGAAAAATATATTCAAATTATATATATTTTTTAAAATAGCTTTATCTATACCGACTTTTTTGCTAAAACGTTGGAAAATTGTTGGAAAAAGGTTCATAATGCAAATCCTAACATTTTTTGGAAAAGGTTGGAATAGTAGTACAAATTCTGACTTTTTGTAAAGCGTTGAGAAATTTTACCCATTATTCCATAATTTTTGACGTTTATTAAACGTTGCTGCAAACGTCGGCTTTACCTATACCGACGTTTATCTGAAACGTCGTAAATTTCCAACTAGGGCAACGACGACGTTTGCATAAAATGTTGAAAAAACGTTGGAAATACATATGCAACAATTTTTTTTACCTTTTTTGACGTTTATAAAACATTGGAAAAAATTATTTTTCTTGTAGTGAAGCAATCCTTCTTTTGTTGGCATATGGGAGGGAAATGAAAACATAGAGGGAAATATGAAAGATTTAGAGGGAAGTGAGAGGGATTGGGAAAAATATGTGGGTTTGCTACACTCTTCATGTCACATGTTTTGCATCTGATACATATGTGTCAGGAAAAAAAATGCGTTCTAATAATAGTAGTGTTAGTATAATAAAAATAAAAATAATATACAATTTTTATTTTCAGTCACAATTATTTAGCAATTGTAATGGTTATAACCATGACTATTTTGTTACTGTAATAACTGTTACTAACTATGAAAAAAAACTGTTACAAATTGTATGTTTTGGTATAAATAGCCTAGACATTTCTGTGCACTCATGTGCACAGGTGTACACGTCAAGTCCCGCTCTTACATCTGTGCATATCCCCTACTTAGCTACAGGTCCAGGTATCAGTACAAAGTGCACTAGGTACCAGGCCAACACTCCAACACACACACACCCCTAGGTCACATAATAGGCATTTGTACCTATCCCCCCTTTTATACAACATCTATGTAACTACCTACCTATCTATCTAAGGATTATCACATATGAACATGTACACAGGTACCTATATGTGCCTCACTTGCAGATACACGCTAACGACACAAACACTCAAACACTCTGTTGTCTAACTCCCCTATTACTGCAGCTACTAACTCCTGTCCAACCCAGCACAGGGACCTTCCTAACCGATTTACCTATCCTTCTGTACATTGCCCCACCTCCTACATGTGCACCCTCTACTGAACCCCTTATATGTTTCCTGTTTCCTTTATTGTTACTGCTATTTCTGCAATATCATACAACTGTTGTTTTAATCGACAAGAACCCCCCCAGCTGTTGTCTTCATAAGCAGTAAACACTGCTGCTACTAGGCCAAGTAGTCCTTGCTACTGCTACCAAAATCTATTGGTGCACACATATATTTGTGTGCTGTATACCCTATACAAACTTCTGTTTGCTTCTTTCCATTTGTTGCACCCTCTTCTTCTTATTGCCTAGAGCAGTTAAATCCCCTTATAACTAACAGATACACTGTCCATTACCTAGTCTATTAGCTACTGCTCTATGTACACATACTAGTTGACCTATACACCCTAGCACAAGACACACTAGCAGCTATGTATTATCCTCTGTCAAATGTTACAGTCATGCACACGCTCTAATATCTTGTGTATAGGATAGCACACTGCCTCTCCTCCCCCCATTTTTCTTCACTTCAGTTGCCTACCCTCTACTTATTCAACTTCTCCTATGTTGTGCCCAACAGCAGGGCCAAGTGTACTGGTTAAACTGTGCTTCCTGCACAGGCTCTGCACTAAGGCACTATTTCACACACACACATATATATAGACTTACATGTGTATAGGTAGCTATATAGATAAATATCTCTCTCCTTCTCTCTCCCTAACTAACTACTCATCATTCCCTCAAATTGGCTAACAAACACACACATACATAATATATATACACACATGGGTACCTCCATAGGTATTACACACTATAATATATATATAGATACACACATATAGGTAGATACACACGCACACCCAATCTAACCGTGCGTATCATGAGATACCATGATACGACCCTACGTATACTATTTAGGATACATACCCCAAATCTCGACTCAAAAAGGACACAAAAATCCCTATCGGGATACGTATCGAACACTTGGTGTACAAGTTTGCGATACGCCCAAGATACCCTACTAAACCTTGTCCGAATCCTAAAATATATACTAGAACATACTTAAGGTATTTCTAAGCTAGTGTCATGTGTAATAGAGCATGTGCACCACATGTGTAGGAGTCCAAAAACCCTCAAATCGACCCCGTGTCCTACCGTATCAGAACACGACCTATACGTATGTATTTATGGACACGAATCTAGATACACACGACTAAATCTACACTAATTAGACCTAACAAATCTAATGACAAACACTTGGTGCACCATTCTCAGAATTCCTCCAGAAATGGCACCAAACTCATTGTAGAAGTCTCTAAATGGGTCAAATGAAACCCAAGCTTCTCCCCATGGGTAGTCCTAATGCATGGGTGGTTCCTAAATGACTAATTACACTATTTAGAATCAATTACAAGGGTTTAATTTCAGATTTTACCTATTGGGAGATGGATTTCCAACGCAAAGCCAAAAGGGACACAAATGGACACAACGTTCAAGATTGGACACCTTCTTCAAGCTCCACTCCTTCCAATGCTTCCTCCTTGCTAATCCAATCTCTAGCCTCCTTGAGATGACACTAGGAATTGGTTGGAAATAAATTTAGGAATGGTAAAGTTTGGGTTTACTTCTTAAAAGGAGAGAAAATGGAGAGGAGGCAAATTAGGGTTTGTAGAGGCTAATAAATGAACTCAAAGAGGAGTTTTATAGGGTATATGACCAGCCACTATTCCTCAACCCTAATGCAATGTAACATGCCTAATAAGCCCTCATAATGAGTCATGAAAGTTTATTTTAGGAAGGGGTTCAATTAAAAAGGTTATTAACTAAAGAAGGAATTTTTCTTAATTATTGCTCTTCTAATTAATGGGTGCACCAAGACTAACTAATTGGCTCACTAATGGTGTCATGACAAGTCTAGTTGGGTCCATCTAGGTTTACTAATAAACAGTCTAACTACTAGCTAACAACTATCAACTAACTACATCATATATTTAATTATATGAAACAATATAAATCAAGAAAAAGTAAAATAAAAATACAATCATTACACTTATTATGAAATATAAATTTTAAATTGGTACAAGATAGAAAAAGACAAAAATAGCCCTGTTCTAGAAATGTGGTAGTTACAATCCTACCCCCCCAACCCCCAACAAAAAAAATTCGTCCTCGAAATTTAAGTTGGTTTTACTCTTCTCTACGTCAAACCCCCAACAATCAAAGTCTAGCAAAATCCTATCTAAAATTATCCAACATGCAATTATATGGAATGGAAACAAACATGCATGGTTATAGCCTCTACAGTGTCATATTATTGCAGTCTCGATTAGGGTTCACTACTACTCTAGCATGAAAATCACATATACAAGATAAAGGTACTAAGAAATCAAGCAAGCAATCAATAGATAGAAAGGAACGAGAAGGAAGAAGAAACATAACCTAACCTTCGAGTCCATCACCTGCAACGTTGGCCTCCTCGACCGCCACCGTAAATGCCCTGCCCTGCCGAGGTATCTCCCTATACTGGTACGGGACATGATGCAGTGCCACAGGTGGCCTAGCCAGTGCTCTCTGAGCTGCAACTGCTCCCTGGACTGCACAACGAGGGTTCGAAGGACAATCCTTCAACTGGTGCCTCTCGGTGTTGTGCCCAGTACCTACATCGCACACCATTTTTCGTTCGTAGGGTACGCGAGAAAGAAATATTGTCGCTATCGATTTAGTTGGGAACGATTGATTAGGATCGATTGAACGAGACCGACTGAAATAAGATTATTTTCTTGTTATGGAATGGCTTCTTCGAAATTAAGTCACATATTCAGCAGGTTACGCCTTGAGGATGGACTCTACGGCTGAGTCGAGGGAGACCTTCCGTTGCTCTGTTTTTCATGACATACTTGTTTCTTTGGCTTTTATTTTCTGAATGCATTTTCTTGAATACTTTTGATAGTTTTTATGCCTTGCATTTTTGAACTTCGCATTCGTATCAAACTCATTGAATGAGACTGATGAGAACATAAAATGTTATATTTTTATCACTTAACGTTCACCATTTATGCTTATTTTATGACTAAAGGTACTCATTATATTTCTATTTTGATTTAGGTTGCAGTTGGAGACACTATGTGCAAAATAGAGCAAAATTGTAATTTTGGACAGTTTTGACACCTTTTACCAAAATGAGCATAACTTTTTGATCCGAAAAGCGATGGAGGTGATTCAAAAAGATTTGGAAATCTAAGACACATGGCTACAACTTTTATATTTGGTGTTTTTCGCAAATCAAGCTGCATCATTGACAAAATCCGACTTGAATTTGGGTCAAAGATGCTGTGAACAAAAATATGAACCAAAATAAACTATTTCCCTACTTGTTCTATGACTTAGTCTATTTGGTTTGAGAAGTTGTAACTTTTAGAGGATATGTGGGGAGATATTGTGGGCTTGAAACAACTAATTTACGGTGTATAAAAGGGGGTATAAATCATGAGAAGAGAACGCACAACACAACTCTTCTTCTTCTTCTCAAACTTTTCTTTTGAAGTTTTCATGAACATGTGCTGCTGAAAGTCTTGTTGGTCAAAGTGTACGGAAGCCTTGGAATCAATAAACTTGTGAGATCAAATTGTTTTTATATGTTTGATATATACTTTTGAATAATGAATGTTTTTCTACGCCAACTTTCATGATTGTTTTGTTTAATTACTAGGAGGCCTACTAGTTTATTATTCATTTCGATCTACCGCTAAATTAGATATCAAATCCGTAATTATTTGATGTTTCTAATTTGTGGAGCAACCAAGATTTAAGGAACTGCTTTGTTTTATTAGATCTTAGGGAAAAAGCTTTTGACAAAATTAAATACAACCGCTTGTGCTTGTATTGTTTTGCTTTATCGATCTCTTTGTTCTTTAGGAAATTGCTAGATTAAAACTTTAGTGCTTGTCTGAGATTATTTAGTAATTAAAGTTAATTAGGTCGCTTGTATCTAATTAACTAAGCCTACGAGAGATAGGAAGATGCTTCCAACAGTAAATATTCAAAGTATGAATTAATTTTTGCTTGCATCGATGATCAATTTTATGATTTCCAATGGTGAATGTTCAATAAAACCAATATTCCACCCTTTGATTCATTTTAATACTTTAATTTTTTTTTATAGCTCTTCTTAAATTTTTTCTTATCATATTCAAGACCTCCCCCATCCTTATTCACATAGCATAAAATTTATACTAATTACTCTCCGTGGGATCGATCCTTACTCTCACTTCTACAAATTATTTTAAGAGTAATTGTTTTATTTTTGGGTGCCTACGACAGCACACCAAATTTTGGCACCTTTGCTGGGGAATAATTTTGGTTAATTTTTGTGCCTCTTGTGATATTTATTTCATTCTTGTAATAAAATAATTTTTTTAGCAAAACAAAATCTTGAACAGGATATGGCGACTAATTCTCAACAATTTGCCACTTGGCTAGATCTTCAATCTAAGCATGCTAATGAGGTAAATGTTTCTTCTCTTGAAGAACAAATTGCAAGTTTAACTTCTCTTGTTCATCAAATGGTTGTAGGTAATATGCAAACAGCAATGGCTTGTGGTATTTGTTTACTAGCAGGGCATCCAAGTGATATGTGCCCAACTTTGCAAGAGGAGCCTAATGATGAAGTCAATAAGACATGTGAATTTCTTAGAGAGTTGCAAATGATGTATAATCCTTATTCAAAGACGTACAACATAGGATGTAGTGGTCATCCCTATTTCAACTATGAAAATCCACGATCACATCATCCCGGCTTTCAAAATCAACTAAGTTACCAACAATACAAGCAACCATATCCCCATGAACAACAATCGGGCCAAAATTCTAACTCTGGTATGTCTTTAGAAGATATTGTTAAGTCTCTTGCCACTAATACTTTACAATTTCAACAGGAGACGAGGGCCAGCATCCAAAGTCTGAACAATCAGATAAGCCAAATGGCTACAACAATTAACAAGCTGGAGGCACAATGTTCGGAAATATTATCATCTCAAATAAATCAAAAGAAAATGCAAGTACAATTATTTTGAGAAATGGTAAAGAGGTTGTCATCCGAGTAAATGAAGTACGTACATCGTCAAAACAACAAGAAGAAAATAGTATTGTAGACACGAACATTCCTAATGACGATGTAGTACCTAATGCACAAGAAGTTTTTGAACCTGATGGCAAAGATGGAATGGAAATTGCCATCAGTGAGCATCTTGACAAAGGGAATGATCAGGAGTTATTTTTGAGTTCTAATTTGCAGGAAACTGTATCAGCATTGAATAATTTTCTAAAAAAGCAACTGGCAATTACCATCTATTTTGCAGGCCTCTATCCAAGATGAGAAATCCTTACATAGTTATGTCAAGTGTGCATAAACTCGAGCCAGCGACGTAGTAAACAAAGGTGTTGCTTGGAAGGCAACCCAATGGGAGTTTGTTCTTATTCTTGTATTTTTTTTTTGTCTTTTCTTTGCATTTAGCCTTACATTGGGACAATGTCAATTTAAATGTGGGGGAGCAAATTTAAATTATTTTAAGCAGTTTCAGTTTTTTTATGTTTAAAACAAATGAGTTTTTATTTTAATTTTTTGTGGTTTTTAATAAAGTTTTATTTTATTTTATTTTCAAAAAAAAGGTTTTGGTTTTATGGTTTTCAATAATTTTTGGTTGTATATGTCATGAGAAAAATTTAACTAAGTTTAAAAAATTCATAACATGATTGAATAAATACTCTTTTCAACTTAGAATTAATTAGTATAGTTATTTTCCTTGAGGATGGTTGTGTCTAAATTTGGTAGACAAAAGCCGGTGAAATTTTGAGCCTTTAGACTGACACATCAGTCTCTCTATTTTCTTTGATGAGAGATATTCTTCCATGGACTTGTTTCTCTAGAACTTGCTTAGATTATCTTCGAGGTCACATCGGCACATGCATACATGAATATGATTAAGGCCATCTTTGTTATACGCTACATAAGCCAAATAGCCTACCCTGAAATTATTTTTTCTTTGGTTGAACCCCTTTGAGCCTTATTGCTTCTATTTTTGTGAACCCATATTACAAGCTTTAATCTGAAAAAAAATCTTTACCCAGGCAAGAAAACTAGTGGAGCATTATGATATGTATGGGTGTATAAAATAAGTGTGGGGGTATCTTAATTTCTAGTTTGGCTACATATTTTATTGTCAAATACTTGAGTTCCATCATGAAAAAAATAAAAAAAGCGAAAAAATGAAAATAAAAAAAGAAAATGAAAAAAGATGATGAAAAAAAGAAAGAAAGAAAGAAAGAAAGAAGTAATGAAAAAAAAGTGATGGAGGAAATTACTTTTGATATTCATTTTCATAATTCTTCCTCCAATTCCAATAAAGGGGTATGTTGAATGCTTTAAGGTCAATTTGAAGAAGCTAAATAGGGTAATTGGTTTTACATATTTTATATATTCGAGTTTGAGTTAAATCATTTTTTGCTCCACTAGTTTTGATAGTTTTTTTTAGCTACACTCCCAAATATATCCTACCTTTATCCTAAGCCCCATTACAACCCATAAAAGTCCTTATGATTTGTGTTATGCATGTAGTCCAAGTGGTGGAGAATGAGAAGATATACAAGCTTATGGTAGATCATTTCTTTTGGAATGAATTTGAGCGAAACACATACCCTTCAAATATATGAGAGTTGAGTATTTATTCCCGTGAGGGTCTATCAATTTAGTTTACTCTATCTTCAAATAAAATTACTTAGTAAGTAATTAGAAGTTGTTTAACAATATATTTTCATGATATGTTATCAGTTTTGAAGAGCATGGTTATTCTTTATTTATGACATTACAACATTGATTTTTGTTTTAAAAAAACAAATAAATAAGAGTTTTGTCCGAGGACGAACAAAAGTTAAGTGTGGGGGTATTTGATGAGAACAAAAAATGTTATATTTTTATCACTTAACGTTCACCATTTATGCTCATTTTATGACTAAAGATACTCATTATATTTCTGTTTTGATTTAGGTTGCAGTTAGAGACACTATGTGCAAAATAGAGCTAAATTACAATTTTGGACAATTTTGACACCTTTTACCAAAATGAGGATAACTTTCTCGTCCGAAAAGAAATGGAGGTGATTCAAAAAGATTTGGGAAGCTAAGACACAAGGCTACAAATTTTATATTTGGTATTTTTCGCAAATCAAGCTGCATCATGGACAAAATCAGACTTGAAGTTGGGTCTAAGATGTTGTGAACAAAAATAGGAACCAAAATAAACCATTTCCCTACTTCTTCTATGACTTAGTCTATTTGGTTTGAGAAGTTATAACTTTTAGAGGATATGTGGGGAGATATTGTGGGCTTGAAACAACTAATTTATGGTGTATAAAAGGGGGTAGAAATCATGAGAAGAGAACACACAACACAACTCTTCTTCTTCTTCTCCAACTTTTCTTTTTGAAGTTTCCATGAACATGTGGGGCTAAAAGTCTTGTTGGTCAAAGTGTATGGAAGCCTTGGAATCAATAAACTTGTGAGATCTAAATTGTTTTTATATGTTTGATTTATACTTTTGAATATTGAATGTTTTTCTATGCCAACTTTCATGATTGTTTTGTTTAATTACTAGGAGGCCTACTAGTTTATTATTCATTTCGATCAACCGCTAAATTAGATATCAAATCCGTAATTGTTTGATGTTTCTAATTTGTGTAGCAACCAAGATTTAATGAACCGCTAAAACTCTATTATAGATACTGTTATTTTTGCATATCAACCTAGATCTAGGTGTCCCATAGTTAACCCTAGATTTTTGTAGGATATTGTGTCAATTTCGTGTCCTAAATGGACACGTATCAGTCCACTAGTGTAGGTGTTTGATTAAATGTCTCAAAGGATTTAAGGTTGCTCTTTTCAAAATGTTTTTGCATTAGATTGTAGATCTAGAGATGGCTTAGGCATTTCTGTTGGATTGAGCTTAAATTAGTGTCGTGTCGTGTCGGGATCTGGACACGAACACGCGCGTTCCAGCCGCACACACTATCCTGCTATTCGAGGGGTCGTACTCGTTGGACACGGCGACTCAGGTCATGCCACTTGGCGTGGGCCAAGGGGCAATGACTGACACGATGTCCTCCAAGTTGGAGATGCTCTCGTGTCGTGTCGGACACGTTTTTCAACCGATACTGGGTTTTACACTAACTGTTCAATCGATATTTCGAGTTCTGATACCCTATGATTTACACGACACGAGGACACGTCGACCCAAATCAGGGTGACACGTAGGTAGCCTGACACCTAGCGAACACGTGGATGTGTGCACGAGACACGAAGTGTTTCGTGTCGCGTACTAGACACGCCTACACTCGTGCACGATGCAGTGTTTGTATGGATGTTCTGTGTGTGTCTGTTTTGGTCATTTCGTATTGGACACGTCATGTCACATTATGGTGGGACACAAACTGTATGCTGGACACGAACACATTCTATTTTTACATTACCAACCTTTATTTTCCCTAATTAACCTATTTTCGAATGAAAATCCTATTTACCTAATGTGCTGATACATAGTGTAACATTTCGTATTTTCCAGAATTCTAAATCCAATTTAGGCAATCTAATTAACCTATTAAACTGAAGTTAATTACTGGTTTAAAACCTAATGTTGATTTCCTACTTGTATTCTAACTGAATGTCAAATTTTAATGGTTTTGGTGGAGTTTTGGTCTCAAATTGGATTATTTTCAGTGAGGGACTGAAACTGTGTTTTTTTGTGTATCCTAGGAAATATCCTGATTTTCTTCCTATTTTTTTTACTGATAATGTGACCTGAGATTTAATGGGGATGACTGAGAATGTTTGTATTTGGTTTTTGGTTAAAAATCTGAGAATGATTGGTGTTTGGTTGAAAACTGAAAACTGATTTTCAATGTTGTTCCTTTCCTCCTTCACTTTGTCACACCCTTATACTTTGTTCACACACTTACAATGACACCCCTACTGCCTACTGTGAAATCTGAGAACACTAACCACTTGCCATGCTCACATTGACACACTCCCACTCACCTTGCCTAGTATCACACACACACTACTCTATAATCCTTCACTCGTATCCTTGTATTTTATATATGAATGTGTTAATAGCTATATATACATATAGTGATATATGCATATATATACACAAGTTGATACTTGCCTACCTAAATAAAATTAGTTTCTATGTTTGATCCCATGAATACAATGCCTTGTAATCTAAACCAATATGCATATTAGTGAATACAATGCCAAGTTTGAGTATGTATTAATGGTGAGGTTAGATGACTTGTTGACATTATAATGAATATGTGTGTTAGCTTGATTTAGGCTTGGATAGCCTTGAAGTGGTGTGTACTAGCTAGTGTAGGCTTGTGTGACCTAGTATAGACTAATGTAGACTAGTTAGACCAATATAGACTTGTTAGGACTTAGAATGATTGTTAAACCTAGTTTAACCTAGAATGGTTTGGTTAGACCATAGTTTGACCTAGTTTGACTTCTAGTGTTGACCAGAGTTGACCAAGAGTTGACTTTGGCCCAGATTGACCTAGATTCATGCAGAATGCATTGAATTGCATCTTGTTATCATTTTAGACATGTTATGACTTGTGCTGTTCTAAATAGGAGCCGGACACCACTCCTCAAACAGTACTTTCATCTTGGACACTTAGATACCAGGCGAGTACAATCTCTGATCATTTCATATCATGTTAGAATTATTTTTCTGCTTTAGATTACTTTACTTGATGCAGTCACGTTGGTAACACGGATTAGTACTATATGGATCCTTTCTTGAGATGTTATCCCCTCAGGAAGCATCGGATACTACATGTTCTGTGCGTTTTACTTACATTGTGTATTACTATGCTTCATGGTTCATTGATCACTTGTGACATGTACTCTCATGATCACAGAGTCTTTCTTGAATCACCCATTATGGACATTCCCATAATCACCCATTTATGGGCCTACCATGTATCATCCCTTGTGGGCCATTGCATGGATCATAACATAACCTGGCTGGATCCTTGTGTATTGATTAGGGTACAGAGGAGTAGAAGTGGACATGTAAATAATATCCAAGTAGTGTAGTTCCCAGAATCACTTTATAGTATAGTTTCCAGAATCTCCGATGCCATTCACATGTCTATATTGTACTCTGACTCACTAGCCACTAGTAGTTCTCTATTTATAGTACATATTTCTATTACAGTTCCTTTCCTGTTTATATTCTGTACTTTCTTTCAGTTTCCTATATCTTACTCTACTGCATGTTTATATTTTCTAACCTATTATGATCTGTCGAGATGTATTGTGCTCGCTCCTGTCCTGACTGGACCTGTTGAAAATATTATAGAGGACGAGGAGGAGGCCTGTGTGAATACCTTCTACGGGGCAGCTCTAGATGTCACGACCCGTACCCTAGAGTTAGGGCACGAGAACGTAACAACGCCCAGCCTACGCCACAGTGTCGACGATAGAACGTTGTCCTAGGCCTCAATGCATCTAACAGTATAAGACTAAACAGTTTATACTCCCCGAATAGGGGTGACATAGCAGAATGTAAACTCAATCACATCTAAGGTAGAGCATAAAGGAAGATAGATAAAACATGAAATCAAAAAGAGATACAACAGATAGAAGTCTAGTGTCTAAGATACAAACTCAAGATACATCTCAAAACCCAAATACAGTAATCCATAAATACAACTCAAGATGACTGAAAATAAACTATAAGTAAAAACCCTAGCTATCTATGCAACCTCTACTGTCTCCTCTAGGCTAGCAGGCAACCTCCAGGCTATCTGTAAAATTTATCAACAGGTCCAATCAGGACAGGAGCGAGTACATTATATCTCAACAGTTCATAGCAGGTTAGAAAATATAATCATGCAGTAAAGTAAGATACAGGTAATGAAAGAAATGTTCTATGTAAACAGAGAGAGAGCTGTAATAGAAATATCTACTATAAATAGAGAACTAACATGTGGCTAGTGAGTCAGAGTATAATATAGACATGTAAATGGCATAGGAGATTCTGATAAGACACTATGGAAGAGATTCTGATAAGATACTATTTGGGTATTATTCACATGTCTACTTCTACTCCCCCGTACCCCCAATCGATACACAAGGATCCAACCAAGTTATGTTATGATTCCACGCAAAGCCCCCGAAGGGTGATACATGGATGTCCCAAAAATGGGGATTCTAGGTGATTTTAGGATACCCAGTAAATGGGATAGGAGATTCTAGGAGACTCTGTGATCATAAGAGTATATGTCACAAGTGATCAAAGAACCTGTGAAGCATAGAGATATGTCATGTAAGTGAAATGCACAGAACATGTAGTACCCGATGCTCCCTAAGTATAACATCTCAAGAAGGGATCCGTATAGTACCAATCCGTGTGACCAACGTGACAGTACAAGTAAAGTAATTTAATGCAGGAAATAATTCTAAGCAGGATATGAAATGATCAGAGAATGTACTCGCCTGATATCTGAATGTCCAAGGTAAAGATACTGTCCGAGGAGAGGTGTCTGGCTCCTAATTAGAACAGCACAAGTCACAACATGTCCAGAAGGGTAATATAAAGTACTATAATGTATTCTACATGAATCTAGGTCAAACTAGGCCAAAGTCAACCATTGGTCAACTCTGGTCAACTGTACTAGTCAAACTAGGTCAAGCTAGGTCATGTCCTAACCCAGCAAGCATTATTAGGCCTAACCAAGACTATCCTAGCAAGCACACATCAATACAAGGCTATACAAGCCAGCATACACCCAACTCTATATAGCATGCAATTATTCAATACTCAAATAGGCAAGAATTCACATTAGATATACACTAGGTAATCTATTACTTTAAGCTATACATGTCTACACATATATACACATGCATATATTGGTATTCAACATTAGATCTATAATCATGACATTTCAATGGCTATATAAACTTATACATTACAATACAATATGCTACCATATATATAATATACATACATAGCTAAGTTAACTATATTCATAAATACTTATTTAAGAGGCTATGTGTGTGTATGTGAACATGGCAAAGGGGCAAGTGACGGTTAAATGGGCATACATAGTGTATACATATCAAAGAGCGTCAAAGTGTAAGTGAACAATGTGTCAAGTGTGATAGTGTCAACATAGTGTAAGGGGTAGATGAGGTAATATAGGATTTGTGTTAACATAGAACATTAGATCTCGTTAACTTGTATATTGCATACATTACATCTATTATTACATTACAATCATGCTTGCATTCATTCATCATTCATTTATTCTCTTGCACTACTATATGCACCATACATTACATACTATGGAACCTACATATTCATTACAAGCCATACTTATATATGCTTACATTAGATAGGATACTTACACCTCATACATTATTTATTTAACTATTTACTCATGCTTGTATTCTCTATTTAGTTACATAATGTATATACATTAACATGGGTTAAAATTAAATAGAACATTATATTACACACAAGGGTTCACAAAATGCATATGTCGAATAGTAACTCCTACTAATAATCAATACTGTACCAACTCAGTATGAATTAAAATCTAGGATTAAATTATGTTATAGATCTATGTGTTAGCTTTCCGAAACTTCAAACGGATCGCGTTTTCGTTTCCGAAAACTCCCGAAATCGCGAAAACACCGAGAACGCGTTTGTCTTTCGTACAGCTAACACTCAAATAATTCTCCAGAAAGTTATAGAATGAATTAGGCCTATTAATACATGTTTTTGGAAAGCTAACTTCAATACTATTCTTTTAAAAAAAATGGGAGATTAAATCGAGCTTTGAGCTAGAAGTTATGACATTTCTAAGTTAGGACTGGAATTAAAAACGTGGATAAAAATCATAACGGATTTGGGTAGTTTGAGACAAAAGAACACAAGTATATAACATAATATATCAAGAACTCACTCTCTATACTAATATATATATATATATATATATATATATATATGAGACACTATAGAACACATCTCCAATAAAAAAATATGAGATTAAACATGTAATAATTCATTCATACATAACAACAACACATAGTGTGTCCAAATTTAGGATTTCCCACATGGACACAACCACAACACAAATAACACTCCTATGACCTCCAATTGGACACGAAATGGACAAAAATGGAGATACAACCATGGGAGTCATTTCTATGGGTTCAAAATAGACCTATATGCATGAGAAAATGAAAAGGAGAAGGGATTTATACGTCCCGGTAGATCGAATCGAAGAAAAACCTTCCCGGAGCGACACCGACATGTAGAGATTCCAAAAGGACACGAACGAGCTCCGAATCCTCCTAAATTTGGGTAGCTTCCTCCTTGGCTAGAATGGAGAAGGAAAGAAAAAGATTTGGTGGTGAAATGGAAGGATTTGGTGGAGAAATTGCTAGGGATTGCTCTCTAGGAATTTGGGGAAGAACAAGAGAGAGAGAGTGTGGATGAGAATAATGAAATGAACTTGAGCCTATCCTCTCCCAAAGTGGCTGGCCATATGGGGCTATTTGTCCTATTATGGTAAGGTCCAAAATGCCCCCACTAACCTATTCTATGAGTATTAGGAAAGGGCTAATTGGTTGGGGCTAAATTAGTCATTCTAAAGTCTCTAATCACACTAACCTTATCCATAATAATTAGTCTAACCTCTAACTAAAATATTTCTATCATGTGGACTAAAATTAATATCATGTGGGCCATGCCTAACTAGTGTGTGGGTCCCACTAGAGTCAAACTACCCCCGGGTCCCCGTTTCAAGTCGGATTGAGTTGAAATTCGAACCCGACTCAAATAACCCCAAAACAATATCATAAATAATAAAATAATATCAAAATAATTCAAAGAGGTCAAATGCAAAAATATCCTTAGGCCAAAAATGACATTAAAATATCATAATCACATGGTTAGGCTCTAGGTCAAACAGTCTATAGGATTTTACTAGCAAAACGTCAAAACCACAAGTCATTGATTTAAATAATTTTAAAATGATTTAAAATCACCAAAAATTGTATCATGAATTAAATATTATTATTAAAATAATTATAAACACAAAATTTTAAAATTACCCTCATTTGGGAAACTGGGTGCTACAACTCTACCCACCTTAGAAAAATTTCGTCCTCGAAATTTAAGATCGATAGTACTCCTTCTAAAGCCTCTAACCTACCCAATATCTAATGTAACACTTCCTAACACTGGAATAATAAACGGACATCTAAAAAGTGTCAATCTAGGAATACCTCCAATACTGCTCTGCTGTACGACGGTAATGGAACTTCAATAAAATATGGACTGGAACCTATATCCAAGGGACTGGACCTATTTTAAAGTGTTCTTAACTAAGGATGAAAAGGAACTGATCATAGGCTATAGGTATGCTCAAACTATTATCTTCCTATTAACCACCTATTAATACATTCTATTACCATAGAAACGATGCATTACTAAGACATATAGGCCCCTATCTCTCATAACACATTTATACTCACCAAAAGACTAGTACATCATATCAAGGCTGATACTATAATCTCTCATAAATTTCGTAAGCTACATATTTATAGACACATATCCCCACATCAAGGACTAACCTATATACATCTATAACAGATACTAATGGGGTGACGTCCCTATTTTCCAACAATCAAGGTCTTAAGAAAATTTATCTAAATCATACAATTTGAAGGAATAGTATACAAGGTCAGAGCTTACTGTAGCAGTTGGAAGTCTCACCTAGGTACACTAATCATTCTAGGTCAAAACAGTACTATGGTATCAACACACAAACAATCTAGGATGTCTTAATTGGGAAGGTAAGGGAACAACAATCATCAAGGTTGTAGGGCTGTCTACCATCCTATATAAAAATTGGTCATTAACAAGCAACTAAGAAATTATTAAAAGGTTACTATTCCATAAAATGGCAAAAATTGAAAATTTAGGCACAACAAATCATAAATAGATTTTTGTCTTGACACGATCTAAGTTGATCATTTTCGGGATAAAACGAGATTTGGGCAAGAAGGAAAATCAATGAAATAAAAGTATGAGCACGAGCATCCAATGATGGAGATTCAGGTCATGATTAAATTTAATTCAACTGAGTACGAATACGAGGTTCATAGGCGATGAAAAGATTTCAAGAAGAATTGTCAAGGCTGTCGCGAATGAGACTCTAGGGTCAAGTTTAACTATGTCTCCATTCTCGTAGATTGATACATGAAAAAGCGAACCAAAGTGCAATAGGTTGATCAGACCATCATGTACCGGTTCTGATTAGACAATATGTTAGTGGGTGGCCACCCAATAAAATATGTCATGACCAAGATCGAAAATAGATAAGCCTGCAAAACTAAGGCTAATTTAGCAGCACAAGATATAAGGGTGGTAATGATGAAAGGAATTACATAGTCCAAGTTTCTTAACCAACGGGTCAAGTAATCAGATAAGGTACAAGTTTAAGCATCTAAGGAAACAAGCAGAACACCATCACATGTCGGGTCGAAAGAATTGAGTCAAGGCTGGATTTTTGATTGAAATAAAAAGAAATTTAGTATAATGGTAGAGGTTATAGTTTAGCTAGTTGACCAGAAAATCATATCAAGAAAATAGAGTACAAAAAGACGGGTTTTAGTGGGACATGATATACCTACAAGAAGGTGAGCTCGTCTAGGTCTTGCATATAAGATTTGTTGGAGGGTAACAGCTAGTATTACATTTCGAATATCAAAATCACGATAAGGAACGTCAAGGATCTCAATTAGGAAATGGGAGTTCAAGAGGTGGTAATTAATGCACAAAAATAATGAAGATCGAGTTAGTCATCTGCTTCTGATACTCTTAAGTTCATCTAGTCATAACTTGCCAATCATATCTTTACCTCACCAGTCTCCATATGAAAATTTAACCTTTACTTAAACCCTTACCATGACTACTGTAGGCAATTCCCAATTTCCAAACATCACTCTTGAAGCACAGCCCTCACATTTAGGAATCAACATTAACCATTTATTTAAATTTCTAAGTTCTTTCACCTTGTCTTAAATTTGACCCAAAACCTCTAAATCTCGTTTACGAATTCCTTGAACTTGTTCAAATTGTTCTCCTCGTATTATTTAATTTAAATCTCTAGGCCTTACAAAACTTATCTTTCATCATAAAATCAACTTCCGTATTTTCTTCGACATACACCCTTGAATATTATTCTCCTAAAAATATTTCACAACAATCTCTAAACTTCCATAACTTTGTGCTCTCTCTATCCCTAGTCATTTCCTCGCAACATCTTGTTTAATATCCTTATTAAACACAATTAACTTCTCTTTTCCATTACTAACCTTCTACATAGCCTCAGAGTAAAAGTTTTTCCCAGAATCAATAACCAAGATTTTCTAAGTTCTCAAAACTAGGTTGACCTCTGATATTCTCATTAGTTTTGAATACACCTATAAACTATCTCATAACCCCAAAATTTCTAAATGTAATTGTTTCCAAATTGGCAGTATACATCTCTTTATTCTATTCGAGACCTTTACCACATTTTTTTCTCAAGTTTCCATATAGAACACTCCACATTTGATTTCCTTTAGATCATCATAAAATAACCAGTTACGTCTTCTCTGAGCTACATAATTTACGTCACTTCCTTAACATTTCTCAGGCAAAATGATATAAAAATTCAAGAGTTGTCAACGTATAGCTGACAGAATTATATACGAGACAGGGAATTGATATAATAAGGATAGGTATATAAGACAAGGAATGATGGTAGTAAAAATATTGGCAGAAAAAGAATGATAATAGAATCTGTTCTGCTTATCTATTTAAAAGAGGGACCCATTTTTTTTGAAACAAGAATTATAATACCAAATCCAAAATAAGGCCTAGCAAAATTATTGGTTTATTGTATTAAGAAGAAATAAATTTTTGTAAGAAGTTACACAAGGTTTATAAAAATAGCTAAAGCTACATCCTAAGTAAACAATGAGAAACAAAACAAAACAAAACAAAACAAAACAACAATAATTCCTTCTCTTTTTTTTTGAATGACTGAAACAAAAGTAGCAAAAACATGTTCGAAAATATTTAAGGTACAATCTGATAATCATATGCATCTATCCAAAATCATGGTACTCTAAATCCTCGTCATACTAGTGAGCAAGGCTACGATAATAACAGAGTCCTTGTCTTATGCACATACCTCTAGAATCATGGTATTTAACATTTTCACGATGCCGCTAGCTTGGCAGCGAAAACCTTTAATTTCCACACCCGAGAAATATATCCAAAATCAGACTATATGTCCTCACCATGCTGGCTAATGTGACTATAGAAGACAAGATTTCCATAACTTAGATGACCTAGCCCATATAATTTCATCTTGCCAAAAATTAAATTAAATCAACAATGAATACCAAAAAAATCAAATTTATCAACGAACATCAAAATTCAGAAATGAACCCTTTAAATCATATAACTACAAACTCGGATGCTATAGCTAACATCAAGATTCAAATTTCAACAATCTTCATCAAAATCAATAAATACAAACTCAAATTCAATAATAATCCATCAAAATCAAATTCAATAGCAGAAAGTAAAGATAAATCAAATCAAGGAAAAAAAAAGAGTTTTCAAATCGGAGTTAAACAAGATTCTCAAGGGTCGTCCCAGGAATCTCTCAAGGGATCCTAATTGTGATTGAGTATCTTCAAAAATATATCCTAATCCTACTGCAGGCTGTAGTGGTACTCTAGTTCGAATACCACTACACCAACTCGACCTGTATGGGCCACCACTAAAAACGTGTCACGACCCGCACCCTAGAGTTAGGGTACGAGAACGTAACAACGCCCAGCCTACGCCGCAGTGTCGGCTGTAGAACGCTGCCCTAGGTCTTAATGCATCTAACAGTATAAGACTAAACAGTTTATACTCTCCGAATGGGGATGACATAGCAGAATGTAAACTCAATCACATCTAAGGTAGAGCATAAAGGAAGATAGATAAAACATGAAATCGAAAAGAGATACAACAGATAGAAGTCTAGTGTCTAAGATACAAACTCAAGATACATCTCAAAACCCAAATACAGTAATCCATAAATACAACTCAAGATGACTGAAAATAAACTATAAGCAAAAATCCTAGCTATCTATGCAACCTCTACTGTCTCCACTAGGCTAGCAGGCAACCTCCAGGCTATCTGTAAAATTTATCAACAGGTCTAATCAGGATAGGAGCGAGTACATTACATCTCAACAGTTCATAGTAGGTTAGAAAATATAATCATGAAGTAAAGTAAGATACAGGTACTGAAAGAAATATTGTATATAAACAGAGAGAGAGCTGTAATAGAAATATCTACTATAAATAGAGAACATGTGGCTAGTGAGTCAGAGTACAATATAGACATGTAAATGGCATAGGAGATTCTGATAAGACACTACGGAAGAGATTCTGATAAGATACTACTTGGGTATTATTCACATGTCTACTTCTACTCCCCCGTACCCCCAATCGATATACAAGGATCCAACCAAGTTATGTTATGATTCCACGTAAAGCCCCCGAAGGGTGATACATGGAAGTCCCAAAAATAGGGATTCTAGGATATCCAGTAAATGGAATCGGAGATTCTAGGAGACTCTGTGATTATAAGAGTATATGTCATAAGTGATCAAAGAACCTGTGAAGCATAGTGATACGTCATGTAAGTGAAACGCACAGAACATGTAGTACCCGATGCTCCCTAAGGATAACATCTCAAGAAGGGATCCGTATAGTACCAATTCGTGTGACCAATGTGACAGTACAAGTAAAGTAATTTAATGCAGAAAATAATTCTAAGCAGGATATGAAATGATCAGAGAATGTACTCGCCTGATATCTGAATGTCCAAGGTAAAGATACTGTCCGAGGAGAGGTGTTTGGCTCCTAATTAGAATAGCACAAGTCACAACATGTCCAGAAGGGTAATATAAAGTACTACAATGTATTCTACATAAATCTAGGTCAAACTAGGCCAAAATCAACCCTTGGTCAACTCTGGTCAACTGCACTAGTCAAACTAGGTCAAGCTAGGTCATGTCCTAACCCAGCAAGTCTTACTAGGCCTAACCAAGACTATCCTAGCAAGCACACATCAATACAAGGCTATACAAGCCAACATACACCCAACTCTATATAGCATGCAATTATTCAATACTCAAATAGGCAAGAATTCACATTAGATATACACTAGGTAATCTATTACTTTAAGCTATACATGTCTACATATATATACACATGCATATATTGGTATTCAACATTAGGTCTATAATCATGGCATTTCAATGGCTATATAAACTTGTATATTACAATACAATATGCTACCATATATATAATATACACACATAGCTATGTTATCTATATTCATAAATACTTATTTAAGAGGCTATGTGTGTGTATGTGAACATGGCAAAGGGGCAAGTAAGGGTTAAATGGGCATACATA
Organism: Iris pallida; assembly: GCA_029216955.1. Classification (NCBI taxonomy): domain Eukaryota; kingdom Viridiplantae; phylum Streptophyta; class Magnoliopsida; order Asparagales; family Iridaceae; genus Iris; species Iris pallida. Next base: position 10,835,740 of record JANAVB010021999.1, on the reverse strand, counting down.
GTGTATACATATCAAAGAGTGTCAAAGTGTAAGTGAACAATGTGTCAAGTGTGATAGTGTCAACATAGTGTAAGGGGTACATGAGGTAATATAGGATTTGTGTTAACATAGAACATTACATCTCATTAACTTGTATATTACATACATTACATCTATTATTACATTACATTCATGCTTGCATTCATTCATCATTCATTTATTCTCTTGCACTACTATATGCACCATACATTACATACAATGGAACCTACATATTCATTACAAGCCATACTTATACATGCTTACATTAGATAGGATACTTACACCTCATATATTATTTATTTAATTATTTACTAATGCTTGCATTCTCTATTTAGTTACATATTGTATATACATTAACATGGGTTAAAATCAAATAGAACATTATATTACACACAAGGGTGCACAAAATGCATATGCCGAATAGTAACTCCTACTAATAATCAATACTGTACCAACTCAGCATGAATTAAAATCTAGGATTAAATTATGTTATAGATCTATGTGTTAGCTTTCGGAAACTTCAAACGGATCGCGTTTTCGTTTCCGGAAACTCCCGGAATCGCGAAAACACCGAGAACACATTTGTCTTTCGTACAGCTGACACTCAAATAATTCTCCAGAAAGTTACAGAATTAATTAGGCCTATTAATACATGTTTTTGGAAAGCTAACTTCAATACGCTTCTTTTAAAAAAACAGGAGATTAAACCGAGCTTTGAGCTAGAAGTTATGACATTTCTAAGTTAGGGCTGGAATTAAAAACGTAGATAAAAATCATGACGGATTTGGGTAGTTTGAGACAAAAGAACACAAGTATATAACATAATATATCAAGAACTCACTCTCTACACTAATATATATATATATATATATGAGACATTATAGAACACATCTCCAATACAAAAATATGAGATTAAACATGTAATAATTCATTCATACATAACAATAACACATAGTGTGTCCAAATTTAGGATTTTCCACATGGACACAACCACAAAACAAAGGACACTCCTATGACCTCCAAATGGACACAAAATGGACACAAATGGAGATACAACCATGGGGGTCATTTCTATGTGTTCAAAATAGACCTATATGCATGAGAAAATGAAAAGGAGAAGTGATTTATACCTCCCGGTAGATCGAATCGAAGAAAAACCTTCCCGGAGCGACACCGACACGTAGAGATTCCAAAAGGACACGAACAAGCTCCGAATCCTCCCAAGTTTGGGTAGCTTCCTCCTTGGCTAGAATGGAGAAGGAAAGAAGAATATTTGGTGGTGAAATAGAAGGATTTGGTGGAGAAATTGCTAGGGATTGCTCTCTAGGAATTTGGTGAAGAACAAGAGAGAGAGTGTGGATGAGAATAATGAAATGAACTTGAGCCTATCCTCTCCCAAAGTGGCTGGCCATATGGGGCTATTTGTCCTATTATGGTAAGGTCTAAAATGCCCCCACTAACCTATTCTATGAGTATTAGGAAAGGGCTAATTGGTTGGGGCTAAATTAGTCATTCTAAAGTCTCTAATCACACTAACCTTATCCATAATAATTAGTCTAACCTCTAACTAAAATATTTCTATCATGTGGGCTAAAATTAATATCATGTGGGCCATGCCTAACTAGTGTGTGGGTCCCACTAGAGTCAAACTACCCCCGGGTCCCCATTTCAAGTCGGATTGAGTTGAAATTCGAACCCGACTCAAATAACCCCAAAACAATATCATAAATAATAAAATAATATCAAAATAATTCAAAGAGGTCAAATGCAAAAATATTCTTAGGCCAAAAATGACATTAAAATATCATAATCATATGGTTAGGCTCTAGGTCAAACAGTCTCTAGGGTTTCACTAGCAAAACGTCAAAACCATAAGTCATTGATTTAAATAATTTTAAAATGATTTAAAATCACCAAAAATTGTATCATGAATTAAATATCACTATTAAAATAATTATAAACACAAAATTTCAAAATTACCCTCATTTGGAAAATTGGGTGCTACATTAGATGACACCAATGATCCGGATTTCCAGCCGGATCCATTAGCTATAGAGACTGAGGCTCCCTAGTCTAGGTTTTACTATTACTATCATTTGGGATCTGGATTGTATATATTATTCCATATTCATTAGTTGAGACTTATATTTCTGGATGTTTGCTGAGATGTTATCTTAGACATTTAGACTCTTCTGATCTTCTGTACTTCACTTTGAGTTTTATATCATATCGCACTTCTTCTTCTTTAGTTGTGATTGAGTTTACATTCTGCTATGTCACCCCCATTCGGGGAGTATAAACTGCTTAGCATTTTATTATTAGATGTCGTGACTTAGGATAACGTTCTACCGTCGACACTACGGCGTAGGCTGAACGTACCCACGTCTCGTGCCCTTACTCTAGGATACGTATCGTGACACGTTTTTAGTGGTGGCTCATACAGGTCTAGATTTGAAATGCAGTGGTATTCGAACTAGAATATCACTGTAGCCTGCAGTAGAATTAGGAAATTTTTTCGAATGTACTCAATCACATTAGGAAAACTCTTTATCAGATTTCGTATATCTAAATTTTGCTTCTTATTGTCTTCCTTTGAATTTAAACTATCCTCCTTTGATATTTTGACTCTTTCTCAAAAATTATTTCTTTTGATCTGTCTCTAGGATGGTTGAGACGAGATCACATCGCCAGGGCCAGGGGGACGCCGATGAGAGGTTTGCCACCTCTCATACTCAGTAGCCAGCCCCTGGTACCGCAGTCCCAGTTATGCCAGCTGGGGTAGGCATTTCAGCTGCTTTCGGAGGAGCCCCTCCACCTGTGAGGCATGAGCCTAGTCCGGTGATTCCGGATGTGCTTCAGCAGCAGCAGCCACCTCCGGGGACAGTTGATGCCGTTCAGCTGTTTGCTTTCTTTCGACAGTTTATAGAGGGTCAGCAGGCCCAGCAGCAGAGGCAGACAACAGAGATCAAACGAGGCATCGATCTAGCCGTGACTACAGTAGAGAGAGTTATAGCTCAGCTAGTGGCAGCCCCGCAGCTGTAATGCCTGTGTTCGTATTTTATATTCTTGGAATACGTGTACGTATTTTTTCTTGTATTGCATGATTTCCTTGCTTAATTCCTCCTTGGGCTTGGTTTATTCTTGGTTGGGTGGGCTTGGTTCGGTTTGGGATTGCTCTTGGTTCATCATGAACCAAGGGGGTGAACCCCCTACCTACCACCACCACTCATATTTATTACCCATTTTCTCATTCTCTCTCTTCATTTATTATCTCCTTCTCCACCATTACTATCTTCACCTACCAGAGAGAGAGAGGGAGAGAGAGGTCTAGGCAAGTGCAACTTGCTTTATGGAGGAACTCAAATTTTATTACTTCATTCTCTTCCTTACAGCTTTCTAACTCACTTTAGTTCTTGGCATTTCTATTTTTTTTGGCTAGATTCTTCTAGATCTAAGTTTCTTTCATTTTTGGATTTTTTGGGTTTTGATCTACTTAATCTTGTTATTTCTGAGTTTCGATGGTTCCATGTTGTAGAGTAGCTCGTTATACCCCATTTTGACCTAAGGAAGTTCGGATTTGGGCTCCGGATGAAAGTTTTATGAAGCTTGGAAGGCATGGGTTCCTAGTGTTCTTCTCCTCGGAATTTTGGAGAAGAAGAACAGTTCCCTGGCGCATGGCTGTACTTGACCGCATGAGTATTCATGCGGCAAGTCGCCATCAGCCGCATGAGACCCTTGTACTTCTAAACCGCATGAAACTTAGTCCCAGCCGCATGAGGCTGAGTCTCATACTCAGCCGCATGGGCTTATTTCCCATCAGCCGCATGAGTCTACATGGACTTAGTCGCAGGGCTGGGAACGAACTCTTCTCGAGCCGCATATGCAACTGTCCCCCCCCAGCCGCATAAGCCATCGCATTGACCCAGCCTCATGCGCCCTCACTTCTTTCGGGCCGCATGGGTTTCGCTATGTGAGCCGCATGGACTTGAGTTCGCCATCAGCCGCATGAAGACCCCTTTCTAATTCGAGCCGCATATGCGCTCAACTCCCTGAACCGCATGAACTCAAGCACTTGCCAGCCGCATTGGCCCTGATCCCCGAGCCGCATGAGAACCCTAGACCCTGGCCGCATGGACTTCTGAGTCCGGGCCGCATGATCCCGATTAATTCCAGCCGCATGCGCCTTTGCATTTCCAGCCGCTAGCGCCCTTGTACTTCCAGCCGCATGCGCCCCCTCCTTTTCTGGTCGCATATGACTGAACCGCATGACTTTCTCATGGTCCTGTGTACTATTATTTATCATTATTTGCCCATGTTTTGTAACTCCTTTATTAGATATTTTACGCCCATTTTATATCCTTACGCCTTTTGTCATGAACTTGATTTTACTTATATGTTTGGAATTGATAATGGAGCACGACCTGACAGTGACCCGTAGTGGTGCACTTTTGACAAATAAACCTGACATGACCTGATAGTGGCCCGTCGTGGCGCACTCCTGACAAGTACACCTGACATGATTATCTTGAACAGCTGTTGCGACGGCTACCTGACATGACATGACCTGTATAAATAGCATGGACACCGTGGGCGACTGTGCTTGTACAAATAAACCAGTCCTGTCTTGCATCATGTCTAGGGAGGGACTCCTGAGTACCACGGTCAGGAGTACCTATTGAAATGGACTAAGGCTAATAACTAGATTAATATATTAGTCATGAAGAGATTTCCCAGCTACAGGCAATCCCGTTACCTGGGCGCGCCTGGGATCTGTAGCCTGCCGTCGAGTAGGGCACATTTCCAGCACACTGTCATGTGTTGCACCCTTCAAGCTACATAAGGGTACATGCATTTCCTGGACGATGTACCCACCTGAATTCCATCCTAATCTTTCATTCTGGGTAACCTGGATGGTCTGCAGGGCTTGTGGCTGTGGAATAATCTCACTGCATCTTGTTAGTAATTAGGCTTGTGACAACCCTAGTTAGTTATAGTATCAAGCCGTAATTCTTGCTTGGCCGTGAAATGATTTGATGAAGTCTAACCAGTCTAGTCTTGCCCTGACCCTGTTCTGGATTACTGCATGACCAGAATGCTTGTATTATTTTACCGATAAATGGTGAGAATTCCAAGTTCTGTTCAGACGAAGGGTTACAACCCCGGTCCTTGTTTGGTTTACGGGTTGTAACCTGGTTATCTGATTAGTCCCATGGTTATCTCATCGTATATCACCTGTTATGCTTTTTCCTTAATTCTTGTCTTTACTATTTTATTATTATTGTGCTGATTGCTGGTTTTAGTTCCTAAGTGAAGCTTCCTTTGTGGCACTTGCCCTTTCTGGGGTCTGACCCAGCTGGTTTTGTGTGGCCAGATTTCGGAGCAGCTCCAGAGGATCTACCGACTTTCCAGCCAGATGGTGGCCACTAGACGGAACCCTGGCAACGAGTGGGTTTATTTTTGATCTCCCACTTTATTGTAAAATATTCTTTTGAGGCGTTTAGCCGACGAGCACCTGTTTAGCTCGATTGCACTTTTACTTACTGTCTGCCTACGGGCTGTAACATGATTGACAGATCCTAGGGTTGATCATGTATGACTAAACTCTTGCTAGTCCTAACATTTTGTAACGACTAGCTTCATGATCAGCTGAATATGTAATATTTGGGATGCCTTATTATTGTATATTTAATGATCATACATCTTGTAACTTTTACTTACTTGCTTGTGATTGAGACAATAGGCTTGTTCATAACCTTAAGAGACTGCTGGCTTGTAGATAAACCCTCATGTATCCTAGACAGCCGTGACCGTATAGCGAGGTGGATTGCACTTCAATATACGTAGCTGGCTATGTCTGCCCCCGCTCTCCAGTATTCTGGTTCTGGGGCGTGACAGCAGCCGCACCAGCCACGGGAGAAGGGCATCCAGGATTTTCAAAAGATGCACCCTAGGGACTTCCAAGGGACAGAGGGGATCCTGTATGCCAACGAGTGGATCGAGCACATGGAAGAGATATTCAGATTGGCTGAGATCCCGACGAGGCTCCAGATTGAGGCAACGGCCAGCATGATGCAGGATCTGTCCCGTACGTGGTACCATACCGACCCGAGGGTTGGTACTGCAGGACAGAATTGGGCAGCATTCAAGAAGCTGTTCAAGGAGAAGTTTTTCCCGGATGCAGCGCTGGGAGACCTCGAGACTCAGTTCGAAACCTGTCACGACCCGCACCCACTATGAGGGTACGAGAACGTAACAACGCCCAGCCTACGCCGTAGTGTCGACGGTAGAACGCTGTCCTAGGTCAATTATCTAACAATATAAAGGTACCTGTACAGTATATACACTCCGAATGGAGGTGACATAACAATATACAGTCTCAAACACATCTAAGGCAGAATGATGAAAAATAAAAGATAGATAGATACTGGAATAAAAAGATCCACAGGATACAATCAGAGAGAAAGAGTCTAAGTGTCTACTGCCATACAAACTGAACATCCAACTCAATACAAGTCTCTAGTACTGAAAATGAAAGAATATATACAATCAGATCTCAGAAGACAGAAATAGTAAAACCTAGACTAGGGAGCCTCAGTCTCTAAGCTAGTGGATCAGGCTAAAAATCTGGGTCACACATGTCATCTACAGCTGTCCCATAGTAGGTGTCTATGCAGGCCTCCTCCTCATCCTCTGTAATATTTTCAACAGGTCCAGTCAGGACGGGAGCGAGCACAAAACATCTCACGCAGTTCATATCGAATTAGGAAATATAAAGCATGCAATAGAGTAAAGTACATGAAATGCTGAAAGAAGAAGATATAGAAAAACAGTAGAGATTTGATAACAGGAAATATCTAATATGATAAGTAAGAACTGTAAGGAACATGTGATTTTAGAGTACAATCTGGTTATATAAACGGGCTAGGAAAATGCAATGGTAACTCCATTATACGTGGGTGTACAATAGACATATACAATAATTATACAATATTGTACAATAGGATTTGAGTACATAACCAATTCTACTCCCCCTCCCCAATCAATACACAAGGATCTACTCCAGTTACGTTATCTTATACAATAGTGTACAATGTTATACAATGGATGTACAATGTTATACAATAGTGTACAATGGTCTATCCCTGGGGCTCATATGATAATGAGAGTACAATATGCACAATGAGTATACAAGGATATGGGTATTCAATAAATACAATATGGAAGTGAAACGCACAACACAATATGTATTTAGTGAATACAAGGAGATAACATCCCAAAAGAAGATCCATATAGTACCAATCCGTGATAACAGTCGTGTCAGCATCAAGTACAGTAATCTAGAGCAAGAATGTAAATCCATACAAGTATGAAACGGTCAGAGAATGTACTCGCCTCGTATCTGAATGTCTGAAGTAAATGTACTGTTGGAGATGAGATATCTGACTCCTAGTTAGAGCAACACAAGTCAATATGTACACAGGGAATGATAAATATAATCTACAATACATCTGCATGTTGTCTAGGTCAAACTAGACTAAAGTCAACACTTGGTCAACTCCAGTCAAGTAGACTAGTCAAACTAGGTCAACTAGGTCAAATCCTAGCCCAACAAGTCTAATAAGTCTCACTTGGCCTAACCAAGCCTAGTCTAGCAATCACACACCAATCATAAGGCTATACAAGCCAAACACAAGCCATCACATTCAATATTATACATAAGAGAAAGGAAGCTAACATGTAAAGCTATGTGTGCGTGTGAACATAGAGGTGTACATGAAAAGAGAATTCAACACTAGGCCCTATATCATATATATGTATATATAACTATAGGAAAACTCTATTTACCACATTAACACATTTAGCCATGTATAGTATATATATATATATATATATATATATATATATATATATATATATATATATATATAGAGAGAGAGAGAGAGAGAGAGAGAGAAGAGCATGTGTATGTGTTCATGGGTGTGTGTGTGTCATGAAAGTGCACAAGAACATGTGTGTGTTATCATGGAATGAGTGTTAGGCAATATGTGAGTGAGAGTGTCAATGAGTGAGGGTGTGAGGGTTATATAGTGTAGTGTGCATTGTGTGTGGAGTGATAGTGAGGCATGACAGTTGTGTAGCAAAGTGTCAATAGGAAGTTGACATTCACATATATGAGTTCTCATGTATCTCTTATTTAGTGAAACAAAACTAAATTCTAGTTTTATTCCTAACAAGGCTACATATATTACATCTATTATTATATTACATTCATGCTAGCATTCATTCATCATTCATTTATTCTCTTGCACCACTATATGCACCATACATTACATACTATGGAACCTACATATTCATTACAAGCCATACTTATACATGCTTACATTAGATAGGATACTTACACCTCATACATCATTTATTTAAACATTTACTCATGCTTGCATTCTCTATTTAACTACATAATGTATATACATTAACATGGGTTAAAATCAAATAGAACATTATATTACACACAAGGGTGCACAAAATGAATATGCCGAATAGTAACTCCTACTAATAATTAATACTGTACCATCTCAGCATGAATTAAAATCTAGGATTAAAGTATGTTATAGATCTATGTGTTAGCTTTCCGAAACTTCAAACGGATCACATTTTCGTTTCCGAAAACTCCCGGAATCGCGAAAACACCGAGAACGCGTTTGTCTTTCGTACAGCTGACACTCAAATAATTCTCCAGAAAGTTACAGAAAGAATTAGGCCTACTAATATATGTTTTTGGAAAGCTAACTTCAATACGCTTCTTTAAAAAAAATGGGAGATTAAACCGAGCTTTGAGCTAGAAGTTATGACATTTCTAAGTTAGGGCTGAAATTAAAAACGTGGATAAAAATCATGACGAATTTGGGTAGTCTGAGACAAAAGAACACATGTATATAACATAATATATCAAGAACTCACTCTCTACACTAATATATATATATATATGACACTATAGAACACATCTCCAATACAAAAATATGAGATTAAACATGTAATAATTCATTCATACATAACAACAACACATAGTGTGTCCAAATTTGAGATTTTCCCACATGGACACAACCACAACACAAAGGACACTCCTATGACCTCTAAATAGACACGAAATGGACACAAATGGAGATACAACCATGGGGGTCATTCCTATGGGTTCAAAATAGACCTATATGCATGAGAAAATAAAAAGGAGAAGGGATTTATACCTCCCGGTAGATCGAATCGAAGAAAAGCCTTCCCGGAGCGACACCGACACGTAGAGATTCCAAAAGGACACGAACGAGCTCCGAATCCTCCCAAACTTGGGTAGCTTTCTCCTTGGCTAAAATGGAAAAGGAAAGAAGAAGATTTGGTGGCAAAATGGAAGGATTTGGTGGAGAAATTGCTAGGGATTGCTCTCTAGAAATTTGGGGAAGAACAAGAGAGAGAGTGTGGATGAGAATAATGAAATAAACTTGAGCCTATCCTCTCCCAAAGTGGCTGGCCATATGGGGCTATTTGTCCTATTATGGTAAGGTCCAAAATGACCCCACTAACCTATTCTATGAGTATTAGGAAAGGGCTAATTGGTTGGGGCTAAATTAGTCATTCTAAAGTCTCTAATCACACTAACCTTATCCATAATAATTAGTCTAACCTCTAACTAAAATATTTCTGTCTTGTGGACTAAATTTAATATCACGTAGGCCATGCCTAACTAGTGTGTGGGTCCCACTAGAGTCAAACTACCCCCGGGTCCCCGTTTCAAGTCGGATTGAGTTGAAATTCGAACCCGACTCAAATAACCCCAAAACAATATCATAAATAATAAAATGATATCAAAATAATTCAAAGAGGTCAAATGCAAAAATATCCTTAGGCCAAAAATGACATTAAAATATCATAATCACATGGTTAGGCTCTAGGTCAAACAGTCTCTAGGGTTTCACTAGCAAAACGTCAAAACCCCAAGTCATGAATTTAAATAGTTTAAAATAATTTAAAAATCACTAAAAATCATAATATGAAATAAATATCATTAAATAATAAATATAATTATAAAATTTCAAAATTATCCTCATCTGGAAAATTGGGTGTAACAATCCTACCCACCTTATAAAAATTTTGTCCTCGAAATTAAGATGATCGCACCCTTTTCTAGGCCGAACATAGACAAGGGTCAATCACTAGTCAATTTCCTCAATATCCTAGTACTTGGTCATCAGCTAGTCAACTTCTTAGGACTTTTACCTATGCTTGCTACCTAGTGTTGGCAACTAGGGATTAGCAAAGAAACTCTATAATAGACCAGCTCTTAACTTCCAAATCCTATCAAGTCACCCATAACTAATTACCCACAAGCTAAGCACACCAATCCCAAATACCACATATATATATATGCTCAAGAACAACAACCCATCACATATATCCTAAGTATATCATCTATATATATAGACCTCTTAGTCCTAGGTAAAACTACAACTATGCTCAAGGGCAGGCTCTAGTTACTGGGTGCCTTACTGGAAGGGTAAAGAAAAACAATAAATAATCATCAAGGTTGTATGGCATACTAACATCCTATACGTAACTGGTTGGTATCATAATAACAGGGAATTATCTGCAATGGGTTACTATTCTAGCACCAATGCTAACTATCACCTCTAGGGTACAGACACTCTACAAGTCACCATATCTATATACTATGAAGGAATTACCTATGAACAAGCTCTACAATCTAAATATCCCTACTCCTAAGTCATTTATAACAACAAAAAGGGTATGATATTTTAAACCTTCTCAAGATACAATCTGCTAATCATATGCGTCTGTCCAAAATCATGTTGTCCAGAGTCTTCATCATGCTAGTAAGCAAGGCTACGATAATCACAGAGTCCTCAACTATGGTACATACCTCTAGAATTGTGGTATTTAAAATTTTTGCATTGCCGCGCGCTTGGCAGCAAAAATCTTAAATTCCTACACCCGAGAATTACATCCATAGTCCGACTATATGTCCTCACTATGCCTGCTAGCATGATCCTAGAGGATTCTAAAATCTCATAATCGAGGCGACCTAGCCCATACGACTTATCTCAGAAGAAAATTAAATCATAATGAAGCACCAGATCGAAACTTATCAACAATGAATAAACAGATAGGAACAGATGGAATTGAATTTTTCAAGGCAGGAATTGCAGAATTGAATCAAAAGAACGGAACCTATGACTAGATCTCCAACGGCCTGAGCATCCTCGACTGTCATGACGAAAGCTCTCCCTGACTGGCCTCCCCTGGCCTGCTGCTGATGCTGAACAAACCTCTGTTGCTGAGTCTGCAATGGTGGTCCCCTCTGCTGCCCTACCGGAGCTCTAGCTCCCAGTATTATCTGAGCCAAAGGTGTCGGGTTCTTGGGACACTCTCTACACTGATACTCCACTGATCTGCAAAGTAAACACATACCCAGCCTCTTCCTGCAGTCATCCCACCCATGGCCTTGCTTTTTGCAGAAGTTGCACACAGTGTTCTGCTGCTGCCTGGGTGCCTGCTGATACTGCACCTGTCTCTGCCCCTGATACTGAACAGGCCTCTACTGCTGCTGCTGGAAATGGGCCATCGGCTACTGATACTGCTGCTGAAACTCATGCTGAATGTGCGGCCTCTTGGCCGGTCCTCCGCTGCTGCTGCCCCTAACTGAGTCTCGCCCCCTCTTGAACCTAAGCTCAAGATCATCCTCTGCAGTTAAAGCGTCCACCAGGATCTATTCATAGGTAGTGCTGCGGGCGTTCTTGGTGTAGGACTTGACCTCCTTTACCAAGCCCTTCCGGAACCTCCGGGCCTTCATCGTCTCTGACAAGTCATCCATAAATCTGCTCAGGCGGCAGAACTCTCCTGCGTACTCCTCCACAGACTGGTTCCCCTGGACTAGGGCCTCGAACTGGGTCTCGAGGGCTCCCAGCGCTGCGTCTGGAAAGAACTTCTCCTTGAACAACTTCTTGAATGCTGCCCAAGTCTGTCCTGCTGTACCGACACTCGGGTCGGTCTGGTACCAGGTATGGGCCAGATCCTGTATCATGCTGGCCGCTGCCTCTATCTGGAGCTTCGTCGGGATCTCAGCCAACCTGAAAATCTCCTCCATATGCTCGATCTACTCATCGGCATACAAGATCCCCTTTGTCCCTCGGAAGTCTCTCGGGTGCATCTTCTGGAAATCTTGGATGCTCTTCTCCCGTGGCTGGTACGGCTGCGGGGCTGCCGCTGGCTGAGCTATGACTCTCTCTACCGCAGTCATTGCCAGCTCAATGCCTCGTGTGAGCTCTGCTGTCTGCCCCTGCTGCTGGGTTTGCTGACCCTCCATGTACTGCCGGAAGAAGGCTAACAGCTGAACGGCGTCAATTGTCCCTGCAGGTGGCTGCTGCTGCTGAAGAAGTACATCCGGAATGACTGGGTCCTGCTTCCGAACTGGTGAAGACATACCCTCAGCTACTGCTGCTGCTGAAGTCCCAATATGAGCAGAGGTGGCAGGAGCTGTAGCCTCCCGACCCTGCTGAACTGGCTAAGAGGTAGCAGTCCCCTCTACAGTATCTCTATGAATGGCACGCTGTAATCGCGTCTCCACCATCCTGAAGACAGATCAAACAAACGATTGCTGAGAATGAGTCGAAATAGTAAAGGAGGACAGTTATATTCAAGGAGAACAATATCAGCAAGAACTGAGATGGTATGAATTTGATATGAGTTTTTCCTAGTGTGATTGAGTACCTTTAAAATATCCTAATCCTATTGCAGGCTGTAGTGATACTCTAGTTCGAATACCACTACATAAACTCAACCTGCATGGGCCACCACTAAAAACGTGTCACGACCCGCAACCACTGTGAGGGTACGGGAATGTAACAACGCCCAGCCTACGCCGCAGTGTCGGCGGTAGAACGCTGTCCTAGGTCAATCATCTAACAATATAAAGGTACCTGTACAGTATATACACTCCGAATGGAGGTGACATAACAATATACAGTCTCAAACACATCTAAGGCAGAATGATGAAAAATAAAAGATAGATAGATACTAGAATAAAAAGATCCACAGGATACAATCAGAGAGAAAGAGTCTAAGTGTCTACTGCCATACAAACTGAACATCCAACTCAATACAAGTCTCTAGTACTGAAAATGAAAGAATATATACAATCAGATCTCAGAAGACAGAAATAGTAAAACCTAGACTAGGGAGCCTCAGTCTTTAAGCTAGTGGATCAGGCTGGAAATCTGGGTCACACATGTCATCTACAGCTGTCCCATAGTAGGTGTCTATGCAGGCCTCCTCCTCATCCTCTGTAATATTTTCAACAGGTCCAGTCAGGACGGGAGCGAGCACAAAACATCTCACGCAGTTCATATCGAGTTAGGAAATATAAAGCATACAATAGAGTAAAGTACATGAAACGCTGAAAAAAGAAGATATAGAAAAATAGTAGAGATTTGATAACAGGAAATATCTAATATGATAAGTAAGAACTGTAAGGAACATGTGATTTTAGAGTATAATCTGGTTATGTAAACGGGCTAGAAAAATACAATGGTAACTCCTTTGTACGTGGGTGTACAATAGACATATACAATAGTTATACAATTTTGTACAATAGGATTTGAGTACATAACCAATTCCAATCAATACACAAGGATCTACTCCAGTTACGTTATCTTATACAATAGTGTACAATGTTATACAATGGATGTACAATGTTATACAATAGTGTACAATGGTCTATCCCTGGGGCTCATATGATAATGAGAGTACAATATGCACAATGAGTATACAAGGATATGGGTATTCAATAAATACAATATGGAAGTGAAACGCACAACACAATATGTATTTAGTGAATACAAGGAGATAACATCTCAAAAGAAGATCCATATAGTACCAATCCGTGATAACAGTCATGTCAGCATCAAGTACAGTAATCTAGAGCAAGAATGTAAGTCCATACAAGTATGAAACGGTCAGAGAATGTACTCGCCTCGTATCTGAATGTCTGAAGTAAATGTACTGTCCGAGATGAGGTACCTGACTCCTAGTTAGAGCAACACAAGTCAAGATGTACACAGGGAATGATAAATATAATCTACAATGCATCTGCATGCTGTCTAGGTCAAACTAGACTAAAATCAACACCTGGTCAACTCCAGTCAAGTAGACTAGTCAAACTAGGTCAACTAGGTCAAATCCTAGCCCAACAAGTCTAATAAGTCTCACTTGGCCTAACCAAGCCTAGTCTAGCAATCACACGCCAATCACAAGGCTATACAAGCCAAATACAAGCCATCACATTCAATATTATACATAAGAGAAAGGAAGCTAACATGTAAAGCTATGTGTGCGTGTGAACATAGAGGTGTACATGAAAAGAGAATTCAACACTAGGCCCTATATCACATATATGTATATATAACTATAGGAAAACTCTATTTACCACATTAACACATTTAGCCATGTATAGTATATATATATATATATATATATATATATATATATATATATATATATATATATATATAGAGAGAGAGAGAGAGAGAGAAAGAAGAGCATGTGTATGTGTTCATGGGTGTGTGTGTGTCATAAAAGTGCACAAGAACATGTGTGTGTTATCATGGAATGAGTGTTAGACAATATGTGAGTGAGAGTGTCAATGAGTGAGGGTGTGAGGGTTATATAGTGTAGTGTGCATTGTGTGTGGAGTGATAGTGAGGCATGACAGTTGTGTAGCAAAGTGTCAATAGGAAGTTGACATTCACATATATGAGTTCTCATGTATCTTTTATTTAGTGAAATAAAATTAAATTTCAGTTTTATTCCTAACAAGGCTACATATATTACATCTATTATTATATTACATTCATGCTTGCATTCATTCATCTTTCATTTATTCTCTTGTACCACTATATGCACCATACATTACATACTATGGAACCTACATATTCATTACAAGCCATACTTATACATGCTTACATTAGATAGGATACTTACACCTCATACATCATTTATTTAAACATTTACTCATGCTTGCATTCTCTATTTAATTACATAATGTATATATATTAACATGGGTTAAAATCAAATAGAACATTATATTACACATAAGGGTGCACAAAATACATATGTCGAATAGTAACTCCTACTAATAATCAATACTGTACCATCTCAGCATGAATTAAAATCTAGGATTAAAGTATGTTATAGATCTATGTGTTAGCTTTCTGAAACTTCAAACGGATCGCGTTTTCGTTTCCGGAAACTCCCGGAATCGCAAAAACACCGAGAACGCGTTTGTCTTTCGTACAGCTGACACTCAAATAATTTTCCAGAAAGTTACAGAAAGAATTAGGCCTATTAATACATGTTTTTGGAAAGCTAACTTCAATACGCTTCTTTTAAAAAAAACGGGAGATTAAACCGAGCTTTGAGCTAGAAGTTATGACATTTCTAAATTAGGGCTGAAATTAAAAACGTGGATAAAAATCATGACGGATTTGGGTAGTTTGAGACAAAAGAACACAAGTATATAACATAATATATCAAGAACTCACTCTCTACACTAATATATATATATAAGACACTATAGAACACATCTCCAATACAAAAATATGAGATTAAACATGTAATAATTCATTCATACATAACAACAACACATAGTGTGTCCAAATTTGAGATTTTCCCACATGGACACAACCACAACACAAAGGACACTCCTATGACCTCTAAATAGACGCAAAATGGACAAAAATGGAGATACAACCATGGGGGTCATTTCTATGGGTTCAAAATAGACCTATATGCATGAGAAAATAAAAAGGAGAAGGGATTTATACCTCCCGGTAGATCGAATCGAAGAAAAAATACTTCCCGGAGCGACACCGATACGTAGAGATTCCAAAAGGACACGAATGAGCTCTGAATCCTTCCAAACTTGGGTAGCTTTCTCCTTGGCTAAAATGGAAAAGGAAAGATGAAGATTTGGTGGCAAAATGGAAGGATTTGGTAGAGAAATTGCTAGGGATTGCTCTCTAGAAATTTGGGGAAAAACAAGAGAGAGAGTGTGGATGAGAATAATGAAATGAACTTGAGCCTATCCTCTCCCAAAGTGGCTGGCCATATGGGGCTATTTGTCCTATTATGGTAAGGTCCAAAATGCCCCCACTAACCTATTCTATGAGTATTAGGAAAGGGCTAATTGGTTGGGACTAAATTAGTCATTCTAAAGTCTCTAATCACACTAACCTTATCCATAATAATTAGTCTAACCTCTAACTAAAATATTTCTGTCATGTAGACTAAATTTAATATCGTGTGGGCCATGCCTAACTAGTGTGTGGGTCCCACTAGAGTCAAACTACCCCCGGGTCCCCGTTTCAAGTCGGATTGAGTTGAAATTCGAACCCGACTCAAATAACCCCAAAACAATATCATAAATAATAAAATAATATCAAAATAATTCAAAGAGGTCAAATACAAAAATATTCTTAGGCCAAAAATGACGTTAAAGTATCATAATCACATGGTTAGGCTCTAGGTCAAACAGTCTCTAGGGTTTCACTAGCAAAACGTCAAAACCCCAAGTCATGAATTTAAATAGTTTAAAATAATTTAAAAATCACTAAAAATCATAATATGAAATAAATATCATTAAATAATAATTATAATTATAAAATTTCAAAATTATCCTCATCTGGAAAATTGGGTGTTACAAGACCCTAGTCCAGGGGAGCCAGTCTGTGGAGGAGTACGCAGGAGAGTTCTGCCGCCTGAGCAGATTCATAGAGGGCTTGTCGGAGGCGACGAAGGCCCGGAGGTTCAGGAAGGGCTTGGTGAAGAAGATCAAGTCCTACACCAAGAATGCCCGCAGTGCTACCTTTGGAGATCCTAGTTGACGCGTTAGCTGCAGAGGATGATCTTGAGCTTAGGCACAAGAGGGGGCGAGACTTCCAGGGAGGCAGCAGTAGCAGAGGATCGGACAAGAGGCCGCACTTTTAGCAGCACCACCAGTAGCAGAGGTTCCAGCCGTAGCAGTTTTAGCAGCCGAGGCATCAGCCAGTGCAATATCAGCAGTAGAGGGTGCAGCAACAGGCACCGAGGCACCAGGCTACCACCTGTGCTTATTGTAAGAAGCCTGGGCACGGATGGAGCGAGTGTAGGAAGAGACTGGGCAAGTGCCTTGTATGTGGTTCAGCAGACCATCAGATGAGGGAGTATACCTTGACCACGGAACGAGCAACTCAAGGAGCAGCAGTCAGAGCTCCAGCAGGCCAGCAGAGGGGACCAGTCCTGCCCACACAGCAGCAGAGATTTGTTCAGCGTCAGCAGCATGCCAGGGGAGGCCAGCAGGGGTGAGCTTTCGCCATAGCGGCCGAGAATGTAAAGGTGATAGAAGAGCTGATCGCAGGTTCGGTTCTTCTCGACTCTAGTCCAGCTTTTGCATTATTCGATTCCGGTGCTTCGTATCGTTTCATATCAGTATCATTTGCGATTAGACACGGTATCATAGCTGAATCGTTGCCTAGGACTTATAAGATCACGACCGGGGGTGATATTATCTTCATGAGTGATGTTCGTAAGGGTCGGAGTGTTGTTTTGGGAGGCCGTGAGTTGGAGGTGAGCCTGCTCGTAATGCCATTGCCAAACTACGATATCGTACTCGGTATGGATTGGTTGAGCAGGCACCATACCAGCATTGATTGCAGAGGGGGTAGAGTTCTCTTCAGAGTGCCGGAGGAGCCAGAGTTCGAGTATTCCAGACGTCAGGCGGAGTAGAGCAGCGGAGTTTTCTGCGGAGTCTCGGTTAAGGAGCAGACGATTCCACACCCCTTGATAGCAGAGTATATAGATGTTTTTCCAGAGGAGTTACCTGGTTTGCCACCAGACAGAGACATTGAGTTCTCGATAGACTTGGTTCCAGGAGCGGAACCCATCTCTCAGCACGTCTATCGGGTGAACAACAGTGAGTTGGTGGAGCTGAAGAAGCAGGTGGATGAGCTGCAGGAAAAGGACTTCATCCGTTCGAGTTCGTGGCCATAGGGTGCACCAGTATTATTTGTGCCAAAGAAGGATGGGTCAGTACGGATGTGTATTGACTACAGGGCACTCAACAGCCTTACGATCAAGAACAGATATCCACTGTCGCGGATCGATGATCTTTTTGACCAGTTGAGCGGAGCTCGGGTATTTTCCAAGATTGATATGAGGTCAGGATATCACCAGGTGAAGGTGAAGGGGGAGGATATTCCCAAGACCACTTTCAGGATGCGGTACGGGCAGTTTGAGTTTTTGGTTATGCCATTTGGGTTAACCAATGTACCAATAGTGTTTACGAACCTAATGAACAAGGTGTTCCACCAGTACTTGGACAAGTTCTTGTTGGTGTTCATTAACGACATCTTGGTGTATTCCAAGACTGAGGAGGAGCACGAGGAGCATTTGAGGATAGTGCTGGAGACTCTCAGGAAGGAGCAGCTTTACGGAAAGCTCTCCAAGTGTGAGTTCTTCTTGGACCGGGTTGACTTTTTGGGACATATGGTGACTGGAGATGGTATCTCAGTTGACGCCAAGAAGATCATAGCAGTTGAGGCATGGGCAGCGCCGACTTCAGTTGCAGAGATCAGGAGTTTCCTGGGGCTGGCAGGATATTATAGGACATTTGTGCAGGATTTCTTCCGGGTTGTAGAGTCGTTGACTCGGTTGACCCGGAAGGATGCTGAGTATGTTTGGTCAGAGGAGTGTCAGGCAGCTTTTGATGAGTTGAAGAAGCGGCTTACGACAGCTCCGATTCTGACATTGCCTTCAGGATCAGGGGGATTCACTATTTATGGTGACGCTTCAGGGAAGGGGCTGGGTTTTGTATTGCAGCAGCATGGAAAGGTGATTGCCTATGCTTCCAGGCAATTACGTCCTCATGAGAAGAACTACCCTACCCACGACCTGGAGCTTACAGCAGTGATATTAGCTATAGAGACTGAGGCTCCCTAGTTTAGGTTTTACTATTACTGTCATTTGGGATCTGGATTGTATATATTCTTTCATATTCAGTAGTTGAGACTTGTATTTCTGGATGTTTGCTGAGATGTTATCTTAGGCATTTAGACTCTTCTGATCTCCTGTACTTCACTTTGAGTTTTATATCATTTTGCACTTCTTCTTCCTTAGTTGTGATTGAGTTTACATTCTGCTATGTCACCCCCATTCGGGGAGTATAAACTGCTTAGCATTTTATTGTTAGATGTTGTGGCCTAGGACAACGTTCTACCGCCGACGCTGCGGCGTAGGCTGGACGTACCCACGTTTCGTGCCCTCACTCTAGGGTACGGGTCATGACAGCTCCAGACTCTTCGAAAGAATCAGTTGTATGCAAAGTAAAGCAAGTATGAATTTTGGCTCAGCAGCGTATCATTCTTTGGACACATCATTTCATCCGAAGGCATTGCAGTCGACCCAAAGAAAGTTGAAGTCGTTGTTGAATGGATTGGAAGAGGCTTACGTCGGATAGTGAGATTCAAAGTTTCCTTGGTTCAGCAGGATACTATAGACGCTTCGTGAAATATTTTGTGAAGATTGCATCCCCATTGACTCGCCTCACTCAAAAACGAGTCATGTGTGAGTGGTCGAACGACTGTGAAGCTTCCTTCCAAGAGCTGAATCAGCGGCTCATTTTGGCCCCTATACTCGCACTTTCGGATGGGGTAGAGGGTTTTCAAATATTCAGCGATGCTTTAGGCCAGGGCTTCGGATGTGTGCTCATGCAATGAGACAAGATGATCTCCTTCGCCTCCAGACAATTGAAGCCGCACGAGAAGAACTATCCTATGTATAACTTGGAGTTAGTGACAATTATATTCGTGTTGAAATTATGGTGTCACTATCTTTATGGTGTGTCATGCACGATCTATACCAATCACAAGAGCCTCAAGTGTCTCTTCACTCAAAAGGAGCAAAACTTACGATAGAGGCGTCGGCTAGAACTGATCAAAGATTATGACTTGACGATCGACTACACGTCGATGTATGTCCTAAAAATCAAGTTGCATCTATCAAATAGGCAGAGAATTATCAACTACGCACCCTTCAAATGGACTGTGCAGGAAACAGATTGCACTACAAACCGAACGTACGAGCTGAACTGTGCTACCATCAGAGCGCGCTACGCTGATGTGGCAATGCCATCATTACTTGACGAAGATCGGATCTTCTGACAACATGACAGCCTGAAAAATGAGGAGTCTGTTCGTTTCTTGTGCAGCACAGCACTCGAGAACAGCTGTACAACTGCAGCACAATCCGCTAGTCTAACCACAGTGCAGTTTGACCCAGCCTGAGTCCCAGTGCTTTCCAGTGACTAGAAGGAAGCGCAGTCTGAAGCTAGCGCTCTTCGGTTAGTGCAATTCATCGAATAACTGACATTTATTACGTGGCTTACATGCCATTAATTGCTCGCCATGTGGCAACCGCCTGTACACGACCAAGCGCATTTCAATCAAACAATGCCACGCGTCTGAATACAGTTAGCCCACGATCGAGCAACTGCCCAATAGGCTAGCGCAGTTTGCAGTCTGCACAGTTTGTTGCCAGCATAGTTCATGATACGCGATCCAGAATAACTACAAATTAGTTATTTCTAGAACTCTATAAATAGGGATTCAAGTCCTTCATTAAAGGGATCAGATCATTATTATCATCAGAGATCAGGAGTTCTTGTCCAAGTGCTGCTGCATTCTTTAGAGGCTATCATCTTCAAAGTTCACATCGTCCAAGGGATAAAGCGATCGTCTTCATATTGGATTCCTATAGTTATACTTTTCCAGAATTCAATTGTAATCTTCTTACAAAGTTTGTGAAATAAAGACTATTATTTTTACAAAAAAAATGGCGACTCTGCTGGGGACGACTTTCTCCTCCGATGAGGAAGTGACAACTCAATGTGACGTTGCGTCTATCGGAAAGACGCAGAAGACGCTGGTTGTGAAGGTCAACCAGACTGCCTACGAAGCGATGATTAACTCTGGGGTTACTCGTCGCACTGTGGCCTCTGCCAAGAGCAGGGTCTGTTCAGTGTGGACTTCGAAGTCCTCTGCGCAGTCATCTGCGCAACCTGCTGTCTCTGCTGCCAAGGAACCAGTAGCCTCTCATGTTCATGCACAAAATATCACCTGCACTGCCAAAGCACAAACCAGAGCTCCTACTGTCTATGCGCAGTGCACTGTTCCTCTTGTTGCAGCGCAATCCACAACCTATGTTGCCTTGGCAAAATTCAAAACTCCTCTTCCTCTGGCGCAATTGGCGAAGTCTATTCCTCCTGCGCAATCCACTGCTCCTCCAAATAGAGCGCAACTCAAGCCCTCTGTTGCCAAAGCTTTTGTTGCACCTCTTGCTTGTTCTATGGCCAAGGGGCAAGTTGCTACTTTTTCTCCTGCGCAACCCACAAGGGGTAGTCTTTTGACTGTTCCTCCTCTGTCTCAGCATAAACAGAAAGGCCCTTTGGTCTTTTCTCGATCTTCCGTAGTCCAGAACTCGAAAAACAACAGAGAGAAACGCTCTTTAGCCAACCCTTCGTCACAAAATAAAGAAAAATGCCCTTTGGTCTTTTCTCAGTCTTATCCAATTTTTACTGCAGAAGATCCATCTGAATGTACCTCGGCACTAAACAGTACAAAAACTTTCACTGCAAACGGGAAGAACATTGATCAAAGAGGCATCTTGCCTACTCCAGTTGCACATTTCTAAGATCTCCTAACTCTTCGGATGTCCTGCTCAAAGTAGGGAAAATTACTGGTGTCTCAGACAGAAACCCCTGGAGGTGAGTTTGCTGATCTACGAGTTTATCTCAATAGACCTCGGTCTACATCAACTTCGACAAAACGCAAGCAGCCAATGCCGAAGATGAACCTGCATCAGAGGCAAACTTCCAGGATGAAAAATCCTGACACCTATGCTAACGAAGTGAGTACTTTCTTGTATACTCACGGGACAAAACATCTGAAGAGCCGGAACCATGTTCTGAATGTTGTCAAAGAATACATCCCTCAAACTTCTTCTCGTCCCGTCATTGTTCCTGACCTCCGAGAGCACCTCAAGCAAAAGCGGGACAATATCTCAACACCTCCAGTTCAACCACTTGAACGCCATTGTAATCACAAGGTTGTCATCAAGTGCTGTTGCCAGACAAAAAAACGATCTGTCTTCGATCGTCTAAATTTTGCAACTTCTGAATCAATGTCAGAAGACGAAGAAGAAATGTTGTATGCTTTCGTCAACATGGCTTCTCGAGACACTAGGGGTAGAAAGTGCTCTAAACACGGCAAGCCTCGCAGGCCCAGACAGCGGTACTTAGATTTACTCCAAGAATCTTCTGAAGGATTATTTCGACACACCCGATCCCAAAGTTGAGACACAATCAGTCATAGGGATCTTCTCCAAGATCCCTCTAGTCATCTCCCTATTTCTTATTCAGGGGATGCTTCCTTCTCTGATTATGATGCATACAGTGAAAGCTCTGAACAGACAGTGTCTTCTACTATGCCCAGAGAAGTGTCAGCCTACGTTGTTACTGAAGATCCAGATGCTTCTAGTTCGGCAAATCAAGAACAACGAATAGCTGCACTGGAGGATAAGCTGAAGACCATGGCTGAAATGGTCGCAAGTATGTATTCTATCATCGTGGCCCAACATACAGTACCATCGACCGCACCTGCTGCGAATCCTGAAATTATAGCATCGTCGGTGCCTGTCAATGCAAGTCTGGGGGTAGTATCTCCTCAAATACCCCTGTACAAATTCAACCCACACCCAGTCAGTCAGGAGCTGGGGGTAGTACTTACCACGCTGTTCCTCCCCCTTACACTATAATTCAGCCTGCTTCTTCTTCATTATCAGAGGATGCTATTGAAGCTGTCAAAATCTTGTGCACTCAATTCGAGGCTTTTAAAGAGAAGGATAATTTACAGAGATTGGGGATCAAACAACCCTATCCGGTTGAATGGAAGGAAGTCCTATTCCCTCTAAAGTACAAGATTTCCATAATTTTGTTGTTTGACGGCAGCACTTCTCCGAGTCAGTTCATTAACCACTTTGAGGTAATGACTATTCAACTTCAGCCAAATGATGCTCTTCTAACCAGTGTATTCGTCGGCTGTTTAGCTGGTGCAGGATACGATTGGTACAGGAGTTTGCCTGATGTCTGTATCACCTCTTTCTTGGGGTTTAAACAAATCTTCTTGGAGCGATTCTACGAGGAAATCAACGACATGACCATGTCGGCCCTCAACAAGATCAAACAAAGACATAATGAAACTACTGAGAGTTTCATTGAAAGATTCTGCCGAGAAGCATTAAAGATGTCTCCTGGAACTCCGGCCGCTGTAACTATAGATACCTGCAAGGCAAATCTTTTGCCTATTATCAGCATGTGGACGGGGTTAACTCAATTTCAAGACTGGCCATCGTTCATTGTCAATGCTAAAGCAGCTGAAGTTAGCACTGACAAGTTCAAACAGTTGGGGGTACACATGTCTATCCCCGACCGGGATGAATACCCGACATCTAAAAACGGTAATCGCCAGAACAACCGCAAGGGTAAAGAAACCTTGAATATCAATCTCAAGAACAAGGAATCCCTGGCTGTCAACGTGGCTCCACCTATATCTACTTTTACTCCTTCTGCCCCTCCACCAAAGGAACCTCGTCCGAAAGTAGAGTACTCCTTTGACGAGAACGACACCGTGAGCATCTTTGATTGCTTGATTAAAAGCAATAAGCTCCAACTCCCAGACCCGAAGAAGCCTGACGAGGTCGGTAAGACTGATCATCCCAAATATTGTGTTTATCACAGGTTCATTGGTCATCCCACTCGAGCATGTTATGTGCTCAAAGGCAAGATTCAAGAGCTAGTCAACACTGGTGTTGTCATCCTTCAACAAGATGAAAAGACTGTTACCGCGAACATGGTCTCAGTACAGTTCGGTAAATTTCCTTCACAGATGGTACAGCATGGTGTCATCCCTATCCCCAAGGCCACTCTCAAGATCGAGAATATCCCTCCTTCACGGAGTGAAGGTCTCGTCCCCTTATCCCTTGATAACGGCGAGATTATGTGGATTCACCCTGATCTTGTTGTAGACTTCGAGGCTCCTTCTTTGTCTAAGCAAAAAGACCGCTCCAAGGGCAGAACAATGATCTGCAATATGGTATCTTTTTACCCCATAGTTGAAGAGGAAATCCTGCTGGGCAGCAGGTCAGGGAAAGCTTATTTACAAGAATTTCCCAAAATTCAAGAAAATCCTGCTTCTCCTTCTGAGTCTGCTCCAGTACAACCTGTCTCTACTGAGGACATCCCTTCTGTATCCTCACCGGTTGTAGAACCCATTCCTCCTAAACCGGCAGCAGCCGACAAAGGCAAACAACAAGTCTGCTTCGACAAAGTTTTGAAGAAGTCATCCCCCTCTGGACTTGAAAAGCCATATAACTTTGACATATTGGCTCAACTGGCCAACATACCGGCTAGGCTGTCCATCTTTGAGCTCTTACGCCTCTCTAAAGAGACTCGAGAAACACTGAGTAAGGCTTTGATGCAGGCAGACACTTGCCCAACCTTCTTAAGATACCTGAGGCAGAACCTGTCTTTTGTCTCCATTGTCACAGTGTGCTGAAATTAATTCCAAATATTACCTTCACACAAGATGACATGTTAATGGAAGACAATCGACATGACCGTCCTCTCTACTTTACAGGATATGTCGACTCCATGAAGGTCGATCGTATTTTGATAGATCCAGGGTCAGCACTCAACATCATGCCTAAGACAATGTTGGATGCTCTGAAGATTCTAGTGCATAGCCTCTCCAGCACTATCACCACCATTCTGGGATTCGATCAAGGAAGAAGTGAACCTTTAGGCAAGATACGCCTAAAACTCCAAATCGGTAATCTTCGTATGAAGGTGAGCTTCTATATTATAGACAACCATGGTTGTTCCTACAATGCACTTCTGGGGAGACCATTCCTGCATGAACACAATATTGTTTCTTCTACTCTTCATCAATGCTTCAAATACGTTGATGACAAAGGAGAAGTCCAAAAAGAAGTTGCAGATCTCTTCCCGTTTAAAGGCGTTGAAGCATATTGCAACGACGCTCGCATGTACAAAGAAGAGTTCATGAAGGTGGTATTAGTCATGGATGATGAAGAAGAACCAGTAGCAGTGCCCAGTGACACTCTCATCATACCTGTCAAAGGACCTGTCTCTCATCCTCAATCCTCCAAACCACTAGCTATTCATCTGCCAGTCCAGAAGCAATCGACTGGTGATAATCAAGATCAAAGGGAGCTCACCTCTTCTGAGCCACTGGTTATCGACTTACGTCATAACAAAGATCAAAAGGAGCTCATCTCATCTGAGCCGCTTGTTATCGACCTCCGTTGTAACAAAGATCAAAGGGAACTCACCCCTTCTGAGCTGCTTGTTATCGACCTCCGTCGCAACAAGTCTAATCCTCCCCGCTCTTCTTCTCCTCCTTTTGTAATCGATCTGACCAAGCCGGCTAAGGCTAAAGGTCCTATTGTAAATATAGATGTACAAATCAATAAAAAAGTATCTACTTTCCAGTATACTTATGTCACTTATCATACTAAATGCTATTTGGATATGCTAGACAGCTTTCAGTCCTTTACAATAGGAGTCGTACAATCCCTTCAGACAGAAGTATTATTTGAACATCCAGATGACTCATATTTTGTTGTCCCTTCTCGAAAGAGAGGTGAGAGTCCAATACTTTTTAGTAAAGGGCCAGAACAAAAATTCAGCTATATAGATGATAGCAAAAATAACGATATGAGACGTCTCCAACTTCGTCGTTATAGTCAACAATCAAAAGACATCATCCGGAAGATGGGTTATGACTTCAAGAATGGTCTCAATTATGGTAAAGGTAGACGAACTCCTATCCGTACGGTTGTTCCGAAGGGAAAGTCAGAGATGTATTACGGTAGGACAAAAAGAGGTCTCGGATATACTTCACCTCCAGTTTTATCTCCAACAGCCTCCGAGTCTGATAGTGAGGAGCGCTCTAACTCTTCTGGTTCCAGATCTTGGAATTTTGACACCAGTATCGGCTAAGTTCATCGATTGATTGTATCTTCAAACATGGTCTCTGCTGAACTTCTAGAAGGTTATGACGAAGATATCGAAAAAAATCCTGAAACAGATCCTTGGGCTCAACGAATGGATACCCAATGGGATCTCCGATTCGAGCAACGGGAACCTTCTACCGAAGATCAATTGGTCCAAATTGATGTAGGAGAAAATGGGTCACCTCGTCCAATATTCATAAACAAGAACCTTCCAGAGGTAGATAAGCAAGAATTAATTCTTCTTATTCAGGAATACATTAATGTTTTTGCTTGGAGTTATGAAGACATGCCAGGTTTAGATCCTAAAATTGCTACTCATAAACTGAATATTTTGCCTAATACAAAGCCAGTTAAACAGCAGCAAAGACGATTCAAGCCAAAAATGATGGATGCGATTGATGATGAAGTCAAAAAGCTCATAGCTTGTGGCTTTATTCGAGAAGAATAACATCCAGATTGGGTAGCCAATGTTGTCCCAGTATTAAAAAAAATGGCAAAGTTTGAGTTTGCATTGACTTTCGGGATCTTAATGAAGCCTGTCCAAAAGATGAGTTTCCTCTCCCTGTTACAGATGTCATGATCGACAACACTTATGGGTTCGAAAGGATATCCTTCATGGATGGATTCTCCGGATACAATCAGATTTGGATGAACCCTGAAGATGAAAAACACACTTCTTTCCGTACTCCTCGCGGAGTCTACTATTACACAGTGATGCCATTTGGTCTCAAGAATGCTGGTACAACTTACCAACGAGCTATGAGTACCATCTTTCGAGATCATCTGCGCAAGACTATGGAATACTATGTTAACGATATTGCTGTCAAAAGTCGTCTAAAGGAAGATCATATCCAAGATTTAAGAACTATCTTCAATCTAATGCGCCAGCATCAACTTAAAATGAATTCCACCAAGTCATTCTTGGGTATCTCTAGTGGTAAATTTTTTGGCTTCGTCATTACCTCTAAGGGTATACACGTGGATCACGAGAAGATCAAAGCCATTCAAGAGATGCGTCCTCCACGCAACCTAAAAGAGCTACGATAATTCCAAGCTTGACTTGCGTACATCAGGAGATTCATTTCAAATCTGTCTAGACGCTGCAGACCATTTACCTAGTTAATGAAGAAAGGTTTATCTTTCATTTGGACTGAAGAATGTCAACGAGCATTTGATGATATAAAGCAATATCTCATGAAACCACCAGTCTTGGTGCCACCAATTTCAGGCATACCATTCTTAATGTATATCCATGCTATGGATCATTCATTGGGTGCTTTACTAGCCCAGAAGAACAAAGAAGGCCATGAACAAGCCATCTACTATCTTAGTCGTACTATGATTGGTGTTGAACACCGTTATAGTCCGGTTGAGAAAGAGTGCCTAGCTCTTATGTTCGCTGTTCAAAAGACTCGGCATTATATCATTGGCCAAACCATTCACGTCATTTCCTGAGTTAATCCTCTTCGGGTATTGATGAAGAAGCCCAGCACACTCAATTCCCGGCTGGCTACATGGGCCATTCTGCTAGCCCAATACGACATGGTTTATGTTCCACAAAAATCTGTTAAGGGTCAAGCACTGGCTGACTTTTTAGCAGCTCATCCTGTTCTAAAAACATCTAAGCTTTATGATGAGATCCCAGACGAAACTTTGGAATCAAACATGATCTCTGAAGAATTTCCTACCTGCCGTCTGTTCTTCGACAGAGCATCCCGGATCGGACCAAATAGGACCATTGTCGAAGGAGTGGAGATTGTACTAGTCTCTCCAGAAGGATTAGCTATCCAAAGAGCCTATTCCTTAGATCATCCATGCTCTAACAATGTGGCTGAATACAATGCCTTACTTATCGGACTCCAATTAGCTAAACAGGTGGATGTCGAATATCTTGAAGTCTATGGCGATTCTAAACTGGTTGTC
The DNA here is from genome assembly GCA_029216955.1 of Iris pallida. Lineage (NCBI taxonomy): Eukaryota > Viridiplantae > Streptophyta > Magnoliopsida > Asparagales > Iridaceae > Iris > Iris pallida. The sequence goes on along the minus strand of JANAVB010021999.1, from coordinate 10,807,615 downwards.
AATCAGGTTAGAGGAACATACGAAGTTCGCCATCAAGATCTAGTGCCCTATCATGAAGCTGCAGTTTATATGGCTACATCATTCAAGGCTTTCTTCATTGAATATGTTCGACGAACTTGCAACACTGAGGCAGATGCTTTAGCTAATCTCGTGGCAGTTTTCACAATTCCTGTCAAAAGACAACAAGTGGTTGTTGTTTCCAACAGAGAGTTGTCCTGCATTGAAAATAAACGTAATATTGAGTTCAGTAACTTTGCTGAAATCAACGTTATCGATGAAGATTGGAGAGCTCCTTTCATTGACTTCGTAGTTCATGACATCCTTCCTGAAGATCCTAAGGAGGCTACGAGTATTCGCCGATGATCTCTTTGATTCTACTACAATCGGACCAGCAAGACTCTCTATCGACGGACTTATGATGGCCTACTCTTGCTCTGTCTTACTGGTGATAAAGAGAAGCAAGTATTGCATGAAGCTCATGATGGTGTTTGCGAAGCACATCAACCCGGCCCTAAACTACAAGATCGTATCCGACGAATGGGTTATTATTGGCCCTCTATGGTATCTGATGCTATTGAATATATAAGGAAATGTCGAGCCTGTCCAATCCATGCAAATTTTATCCATCAACCGTCGAAATTCCTTCATCCGACTGCTGTCTCCTGGCCTTTTGAAGCTCGGGGCATGGATATTATAGGACCTATCAATCCTCCTTCTTCTAAAGGACATCGATTTATACTAGCCAGCCATAACGGATTATTTCTCCAAGTAGGCTGAAGCTATACCTTTGGCTGAAGTCAAAACTAGCAGCGTCATCAATTTCGTCAAACATCATGTTATCTATAGGTTTGGTGTACCCCGATGAATCATTCATGACAATAGACCTCAGTTTATCAGACAAAATATTACCAGATTCTGTGATGATCATCGGATTGACAATGTTGCCTCTACGGCTTACAACCCTGCTACTAATGGCTTGGCTGAATCCTTTAACAAGACTATCATCAAGCTCTTTAAGAAGTTTGCGTCTACTAACAAAAAAAACTGGAGTGAAAAGCTTAGAGAATGTCTATTGGCCTACCGTACTACGGTCCGCAACCCCACAGGCTGTACACATTTCTCTCTGGTATACGGTTGCGAAGCAGTTCTGCCTCTGGAACTTCAAATTCCTTCCTTGAGGATTGCCATCGCTAACGAATTTACTGCGGTGAACAATGATCTTCTTCGACTTCAAGAACTGGAGGCGCTCGACGAGAAGCGACTATTGGCTCAACAACACATAGAGTTATATCAAGCCCGTATCTCGAAGACTTTCAACCGCAAAGTTAAAGTCAGAGCCTTTCAGAAAGGAGAACTTGTTCTTACAGTCAGACGTCCCATGACTATGACTCACATGAGCAAAGGCAAGTTCGATGCAAAATGGGAAGGGCTTTATATCGTGAGTAAAGTCTTTTCAAATGGAGCTTATCAAGTCACAGAGCTAGATGGTCGAGTTGCAATGATGCCCATCAATGGCAAGTTCCTTAAAAATATTATGTATGAATGTAAAAAGGATGTCTTGTAAATACGATCAAACAGTTCATAAATAAATTTTGATTTTATTTCATCATAAACGATGTTACATAATATCAAGGACGAGAATCACTATCATCCTTTTTAAAGACAGGACGAGGACCACTACTGTCATTTTCAAAAATGTAGTCGGCAAAAGAGCCGAGAACATCCTTGCCCGATTTCACTAGAAATGCGCAACCAGCCATCCTCATGGCCTCTTCTTCTGCAATCTTCCCTGGGTCAACCAGGAAGTCAAAGATGTCCCTTGGTGGCTTGGGTACAGACGAACCTTCGTCCGCTTCCGTCTGCTTTGGCTGGTTTGGTTCGGCTGGATGTTCCTCCGTGATTTCTTCAACCTTCTGGACAATCTCAGCCTTCTTGGATGCATCTTCAGACGACATTTTTTAAGAGTGAAAGTGATCATTCCATTTAAATTTTTGTTCTATTTATAGGCAGAGATTCTTAAAACATCGAAGCGACGCATTCTTTGCAACATTCATTCCATTCATTCGACGGTTCACCCGTTCAGTACATTCATTCGACGGTTCACCCGTTCATTCCATTTATTCAACGGTTCACCCGTTCATTACATTCATTCGATGGGTCATCCGTTCATTACATTCCATTCATCTGATGGTTCATTCGTTCATCCCGACGATTCATTTTCGTTCACACATTTTGACGGTTCATCCGTTCATCCCGACGATTCATTTCGTTCACACATTTTGACGATTCATCCGTTCATCCACATCAGCGACTTGTCACGTATTTAATATCTCTGATTAAGTTGACTACCGAAATAATGATATTCAACAAATTATATTCTGCCATGTCCATATTACCTCTGAGCAGATATAATGAATATAATTATTTTCTAAATCAAGAAATATATTATGTCCTGAACCTCTGAATATATTTTCTATCGCTATTATTTATATCTGTAATAGGATATGCAATAAATAATAGAGCCACAAAAATAATGTCTTTTCATTGATCAAAATAAAAGGTATTACAAAAAGATATATAATAAAGGAGAAAGTACAAAAGATTTTCACTTAATCGGTGGAGTCAATAGACTAGCTATCTGCTGCTTCAAGGTCTGAAGACATTCTTTACGAGAATCCAGCACCCGCTTTCTAGCTTTCTCCATTCCAGATTTATCATCAAATGTCGGCAAGGTCACTAGTCGGCGAGTGATTTCATCTTGATGAGATGTGACAAACTCATTCTTTTCATGGGTTAGAATGTCTAGTTGCTGAACTGCAGCCTGATGATGTGTCGTCTCTTCCTCAAGAGCAAGTTGAATGATTCTCAACTCTTCTTGAAGTCAAGCAAACTCTGCATTCAGTTCAGCAACCTTCGTTTCTTTCTCCCCAGCAGCAGACGCTAATATCTCCACCTGGGAGTCATACTCTGAAGACTTTGTAACGAAAGTGTCCAAGAAAATCTTCAAATCAGCTTTCGTAACTTCGGCTTCTCGAGTCATCTTTTCAAACTCAATATTCACCAGGGGCTCTACATCCCCCAGATTAAGATCTTTGTAGGTCTTAATGGATTCCTCCAGCTCATCCAGTATATGTTCAAGATAGGCAGCTTGAGCTTCATCATCCTGACTTCGGATAGCGCCGATCAAATAAGTAGTTGGACTTCTGACGGTAATAAAACCAATGTTCTCTTTCTCTATTACCCTTTCTACTAAGGGTCCTAATGAAGTGAAGAAGAGGTTGGTGAAGGAACCAACTATAAATTTATTGGTCGCCATTGTACTGGGTGTAGCAGCTACTCCTACAGAAGTTGAAGCAGCAGAGGCCTGTAAAGGCGAAAGTTCGGCTTCCGGAACATGGGCTGAAGTCTCTCTGGACAAATGAGCCATAGTGGAGCTTGTTGCCCCTCCCAGATGTTCCTCTGCGAAATCAAATAAACATCATCAGTTTGCTGTCATTAGCGATTAACAAAAAGGATCAAAAATAAGGGTAAGCTTACCATTGCTGGGTTTAGTAACCAAATTGTCATTTGTTGGCACAGGTTGCAGCCTCGTAGAAGTAGCTTCAGACATCACTACCTGACTACTTCCTGCTTCAGAGCCGCCTGATAAATGACGGCTACTGCTAGCTGTCGCTTTTGTCTGCACTATATCAGTGCATATTAGAGGAACTGGAGAAGGTTGAGTTTCTGCATGAATGAAAGTTAAGATGTCAGTCATTCGACCTATAAAAGAAGATTATCAATATCAGCCAATACCTCTTGGTTCAGTGACAGTAGCTTCCTCCGGTGCTACGTCATTAATGGTGTTCTTTCCTTGGGATGTATGGGCATCGGCATCCTCTTCTAGTTTCAGATTGTCATCCTCGGTAGATGTTTCTTCATCTGCACCCTCTTCTCGTGCCTTCTCGCTATCAATAGCGTCGACTGGATTTATATCATCATTGAAGCCGAAGTCACAGTCTTCCAGGGCCTCAATCATCAATCGATCCTCTTCAGCCCGACGCGATCATGGTGTAGCTGGAAGAGGTGCAGTTTTCGTTGCAAGTATAGGAGATTATACTACTTCGACAGATGATCCTGAGTTATTGATTGGGATTGGAGCTGCAGTTGCTTCTCTTGCTTCTGCAGCCCCATCCTTTATCTATGCGGTTTTCTCTCTTGTCTCTGCAGCCTGGTCTCCATTCTTTGTACTGGAAGCTTCCTGCCTGAGCTCGGGGGCAGGTGTCAGAGAAGGCATCATAACCCCGGCGACAGCACTGATCAAGGCTGATGTATGAACAGATCTTGGGGGAGTGGTTACTTTCTTTCTGAAAGCCAATTTCGTCCTACGTAAAGGTTCTTTTGGGACCTCCACGTCTGCTGCATGTGTTTTTCTTTAGATGGAGGTAGGGGTTGTTGCCTCTTCTCTATGAACCGACTCGGTCTGTTGTCGAGATTGCGAGCGAGTAGTGACTCTTTCTGAAGAGTCCACGACAGTCTTTTTCTTTAAGACTGGAGAATATGTTTCTTCTGTCTTCCTTTTCCTCTCCTTGATCGGAGACCTTACAACTTTCAGAGAGACACGTAATGATTTGTAGACTTCTTCGGGGAAGTTGGCTTCCCTCGAAGCTTCCAGAGGGATATCAGCTGGCTCGTGCTCTTTATCATTACCAGGAAGTACCATAACAAGAGCTCATTTCTTAAATCGAGTTGCCGTCGTAAAGCTGTCTGCTAGATAGAAGTTCTCGGCAAAAGTATTTGCTGATGTGTAAAAGATCGAGTAGGTATACAACATGCGAGGGCCACGATCGCTTCTTGTCGGCATCGAGAATGTCGTCCTCATGTCACGGGCATTGTAATATGCCCAAGCCCGGGCTCCATCAATTAAAAAACCTTTTCCCTCTAGGCATGTAATAGTATTACCTACATGAAATTGGTCATAACCGAATTGGCGTGCAAATCGGCTGGGAAGATAAGGCTCGAGATAACATTCTTCTTCGAACCGGTACACCAAGTGGGATGGCCGAATTATTCTTAACCAGTCAAAAGTTGTATGGCCCAACGGCTGCATCCTTATAGAGTCGACGAGGTTTGTTGACATATGCTCATAACCAACTGGAGGGGGAACACAAGAAAAGTTCCATCCCTTGTCGAGATTCAGAGTTCGCCGACAGTCTCTCAGAGTGGTGTAGGTCCACTTACATCCTGAAAATCTTCTTAAAAAGCTACCGCCCACTGCCCCCATGTTAGGATTCATCAAAGAAGGATGGTGCAAAAGCAGCCATCCAAACAGATAGGTGTATGGCAGTTCTAGCCGAGGAAAACTTCTTTTTTTGTCTTTTCCTCGAATCATCGAGTCAACGAAAAGGCAGAGACCGGCATTCACCCTGCATGTCATTCCTGATAGCAGATCCATCCGGTAGCCGAAAACCAGACGGACAACAGCAAATAGTACACTGCGGTGGAAGCGGTCGACTGCACTGGCTCCAAGAATGACATATCGTCGGAGCCAGTAAGTGAGGAAACCCGCCAGCTGGGCATCCTTCGACATAAGCCTGTAGCCCATCCTCATGTAGCTTTCAATGATGTCATCTTTCTTAAAAGGAGAAAATTGAAGATCATCCTCAATCTTGACATCCATATCACCATGTGTCTCCATCAGCTTTATCACTTCACTATTGCTAAGTGGTCTAAAAAAGTTAGGATTGTAGTTTTTGTGCTCCTTAGTCTTCTTATCAATGATGTGGTTGAGGAAGAGATACGACAACCATTTGGTGGAATAGCAGGTGCCGGCTGTGCCACTCTTGTAATATAGAGAGCAAATCTTGTAGTGGCAGAGGAGTTCTTCAAAGACAGCTGCCATATCAGCATTCGCTTGGCGCAGTCTGTCCAACTCATCATTTGTTGGGACAAACTCTTTATAGGGGATATCCTCCATTGGCATGTGAGAGATATACTTCATCTCGTGCAATGCTAATCCAATCTCTCCGTGTGGCATCACAAAAGTACCAGTCCTATAGTTGTATCTCTTCGCCAACGCAAGAAATAGATGCGGATTAGGAGGGAAGCCATAAACAGTGGCGTATACTATATGGTACAGATCCATCTTCTTGAGTCGAGCTTCAAATTCGACCAATATCTAATTGGTTATACAGATCCATCTCTTATTATCCGGATTCATATGACCTGTCAGCCGCGGATCTTGGTCCAGATACCTTCCCTCTACCTTCGCAAACTCATTTGCGAATATCGGAGTTCTCACTGGGAGCAGCAGGGAAGAATCTTCCGGCAGGATGCAACCGGGTTTTAATCCGCTGAGTAAGGAGCAATGACGCTCAGAGGAACTGTAGAACATATCTTTGTGATCTGGTCCCTTCTTAACACAGATATTTCCCGCTCGAGCTTGCTGCAGCGGAGTTATGTCCCATTCCATTCTTCTGGGATAACCCGCAAAAGCATATCGGGACAAAGGAAGGCATCTGGAGATTTCTGGCAGAAGTATTGTCTTCTCACCCCTCTGGAAAATTCTCTATTCCATACGAGGTCTCGGCTGAGAGTTCTTATCAAGAGCCTCACTAAACAAGAACAGGGGTTTCATATGGGTGACTGCATCAGCAGTCTGAAGAGGCTGCCCGTTCATCAGACACAGTAAAGTGTCATTATCTTGTGCAGTCAGGATAGCCTGTCGAGAGGATGGTAGGGCATACTGAAGAAATGACACGTACGAGAGATCTTCCTTGTATTCAGGTTCAGACAGGGATCCAGCAAAAACCTCATAGTTGGGATCTTCCCTGAGGTTAACTGTATCAATAAAGAAGGCAAAGATCAGTATATGCAAAATCAAAAAGTTTCTTCAAAAGATTATTAATTTGTACTGTGTGAAACAAGCTATCGGATTGCGCCAGCACAGTCAGCTTGTGCAAGCTATCAGATTACGCCAGCATAGTCAGCTTGCACAAGTTATCAGATTACGCCAGCACAGTCAACATGCACAAGCTATTAGATTGTGCCAGTACAGCCAATGTGCGCAAGACGTCAGGTTACGCTAACATACTTGTGCAAGACATCAGTTTGCGTTGGCACAACTGACTTACAGAAATCGATGGATTGTGTCGAACATTTTGTCAGCGCTTTCCAACCGATTGCGTAAGAGAATAGTTTTCATAAAAATGAAAACTATTGTGTACGCAACCGAACCTCTAAACAGGGTGGCGCAAATATCATCAATCTCTAAAAAGAGAGAGGTATGAAGGTCTGAAAACATCAAAAACCCTAAAAAGGGTTTCGATCATAGTTCGTCTACCTTGAAGCGCTGGATGAACCGTCTCATGACGAGATACTCGTGGTGCAACATGAGTCAAGGATTCGGCGGGGGCCTTGTCCTTCTCGGCAGCTGATCGCTTGGGCGCCATTTCTGTCGTTGACGAGAGGAAGAAGGAGAAGTCGGAGTAGGGAAGAAGCTTCTGTCTCTGGGGGATTTGAAAGCAAGTAAAGGCCGAAAGAATGAAAAATAAAACTATTTATAGTTTCAGAAATGTAACGGTCACTTCCAATTGTGCCACAAAAGATGGAGCTAATTCCTCCAAACAAACAATCAAAGCGCAACTCGCGCAACTTGATTTTAAAATTGAAATTCAAAGTATTTCGAAACTTTGAATATTTTCAACTTTCGAAAACTTTGAAGGGGGTCTTGTATGTCCTAAAAATCAAGTTGCATCTATCAAATAGGCAAAGAATTATAAACTGTGTAACCTTCAAATGGACTGCACAAGAAACAGATTGCACTACAAACGAAATGCACGAGCTGAACTGCGCTACCATCAGAGCGCACTATGCTGATATGGCAATGCCATCATTACCTGACGAAGATCGGATCTTCTAACAGCTTGACAGCACGAAAAACGAGGAGTCTGTTCATTTCTTGTGCAGTACAGCGCTCGAGAACAGCTGTACAACTGCAGCACAATTCGCCAGTCTAACCACAGTACAGTTTGACCCAGCCTGAGTCCTAGCGCTTTCCAGTGACTAGAAGGAAGCGCAGTCTGAAGTTAGCGCTCTTCGATTAGCGCCATTCATCGAATAACTGACATTTATTACGTGGCTTATATGCCATCAATTGCTCGCCATGTGGCAACCGCCTGTATATGACCAAGCACATTTCAATCAAACAATGCCATGCGTCTGAATACAGTTAGCCCACGATCGAGCAATTGCCCAATAGGCTAGCGCAGTTTGCAGTCTGCACAGTCTATCGCCAGTGTAGTTCATCATACGCGATCCAGAATAACTACAAATTAGTTATTTCTAGAACTCTATAAATAGAGTTTCAAGTACTTCATTAAAGGGATCAGATAATTATTATCATCAGAGATAGGGAGTTCTTGTCCAAGTGCTGCTGCATTCTTTAGAGGCTATCGTCTTAAAAGTTTACATCGTCCAAGGGATAAAGCGATCGTCTTCAGATCGGATTCCTATAGTTGTACTTTCCCAGAATTCAATTATAATCTTCTTACAAAGTTTGTGAAATAAAGACTTTTGTTTTTGCAAACAGTCGGACAAGGGAAATATTATGGTAGATGCTCTAAGTCGAAAATACATTGCCTTACTATCTATCAACAACAGACTACTATAAGATTTAGAAGAGATGGGCTTCGACCTCCGGGTTCGATTCAGGGGAACGAAGTTGGCATAACTAAAGCTAGAGCCGAGCTTGCAAAAAAAGATCAAGACCGCTTAGAAGGATCATCTGTACCTGAAGAAGATATGAAAGCTAATTTTAACGAAGAAGGCAACCGGCTTTGCAGAAGATGAGACCGGCGTGCTGCGATTGAAGGGCCGACTATGTGTTTTGGATGACTCAGAACTGCGAAAGGAGATATTGTCGGAGGCACACTATACAAAATATACCTTACATCCAAGTAGTACCAAGTGCTGCTGCATTCTTTAGAGGCTATCGTCTTAAAAGTTTACATCGTCCAAGGGATAAAGCGATCATCTTCAGATCGGATTCCTATAGTTGTACTTTCCCAAAATTCAATTATAATCTTCTTACAAAGTTTGTGAAATAAAGACTTTTGTTTCTACAAACAGTCGGACAAGGAAAATGTTATGGTAGATGCTCTAAGTCGAAAATACATTGCCTTACTATCCATCAACAACAGACTATTATAAGATTTTGAAGAGATGGGCTTCGACCTCCGGGTTCGATTCAGGGGAACGAAGTTGGCATAACTAAAGCTAGAGTCGAGCTTGCAGAAAAAGATCAAGATTGCTCAGAAGGATCATCTGTACCTGAAGAAGATATGAAAGCTAATTTTAACGAAGAAGGCGACCGGCTTTGCGGAAGATGAGACCGGCGTGCTGCGATTGAAGGGCCAACTATGTGTTTTGGATGACTCAGAACTGCGAAAGGAGATATTGTCGGAGGCACACTATACAAAATATACCTTACATCCAAGTAGTACCAAGATGTATAAAGACCTCCGTACGATATTTTGGTAGCATAGAATGAAGAGAGATATAGGGCTCTTCGTATCACAATGCATAGCCTGTCAGCAGGTGAAAGCTGAGCATCAGAGGTCGGGTGGGACGATGCAGAACCTGGTAATTTTGGAATGGAAGTGCCAGCACGTGTGTATGGATTTTATTGTTGGTCTGCCAAAAATGCCATGAAGAAATGATGCCATCTGTGTTATCGTCGATCGACTAATCAAGTCAGCGTATTTTATTGCCATCAAAGTTACTTAGAGCATCGATCGCCTAGCTCAGATTTGTTAGCCCAATGATTATATCATATTTTTGAATATGGCTAATCAATTAAGTTTAACATACTAACATCACTAATATTCATGTAATCACTATCTTGTTACTTTTTTAACTTAGCATTGTTCAAATGTTTTGTTTCAGTCATATTGTTTTGTTTGTCTAACATGTTCTTAGACATGCAGTAAGCATGATCAAGCTTTATCAAACCGCCTAACAACATATCTGGGGCCTCGCATCGGGGGTCTTCAAGTCTGCTCAAATATTTAAAGAAAGGCATCATCAAAGGGCTCTTGGTTTTCCTATTTTATCAATGTATTTTTCATATTTATTGAGTCTAGGAATATGATGTAAACTGTATCATACTGACAAATAGGCGACCCAAGAAACGTTTTCAAAATACCCTTTTATTTTGAAAACAAGCCCACTTACAAAAGCCCAAACTACTTCCTAACTGCTTGACTTTTCAAAAAGCCCAAAAACCAATTTGCAAAAACCCTGACAGAACTCCAGGCGAATTCGGCCCAAGTTCGGCCAGAGTTCGGTTAGTGAACGTTGCTTTTTGAACTTGGTCTTCCCGTAGTTACGGATCCCAATAAGATTTTCTCATAGAGTTTTGTCCGAATTCTGCCCGAATTCTGTCTTTGGAAAAACTATAAATAGAAAAAGATTTCGATCATTTCAACACACAAATTCACTTTCCTATTTCTTCTCTAAAAGCCTACTACTTCTTCCAAAGTATTCTGAGCTATTCATTTTCAAATCCCAAGCCTGTTATAATCCTCTAGTCGATTTGCCTGTATGGTACGGTCTAGAAGTTTTAGAGTGATTGTAATCAGAGGCTTGATTGAAGAAAGACACTTCACAATTAAAGTTGGTCGAGTACTTCGGATCAAAGCTCGTATTGTAGAAGTTGTAAGAACTTCGGATGAAAACTTATGGTGATTTTCCATAGTGGATTCAACTGGTAGCTAGAGTTTTTTCGACTGATCTAGTCCTCACAAGAGGGAAACCAGTATACATCCTTGTGTTTACGTTTGCTCTCTACTCTTTACTTTTCATTTTCATATCTATGATACATATATTATGTAATCTTACTGCTAATATTTTTAAATAGTTAATTTTTGCTGCCTACTCTATTCACCCCCTCTAGAGTATTGCGCTTTACAACTCGTTCCTACAATCGGTCCTACAATTTGTATCAGAGCCAGTGCTGCATCTAGAGGTATTATATTCTGATCCTAATTGTTCCTACAATTGGTATCAGAGCGGGTTCTTTTTATATAGGTATTGCTATCATACCAATTGTTTCTACAATTGGTATCAGAGCAGGTGCTCCATATGGAGAGATTATTGTAGGTGATCCTTATAGAGGTGTTATTGCTCATACCAATTTCTCCTTCAATTGGTATCCGAACAAGGACTCTATTATTTGGTTTAACATCCTTGGAGCAGATCCTCACTACCAGAGCGAGTTATACAGGTAAAGCGAGGTAATATTGTTATTATATAACTTTTGTTACATTGATTACGATATCACATATGGCAAGTATGTACTTCACAACTGAAGAGCAATCCTCAAATAGACTCCCACTATTTGATGGAACAAACTATAGTTATTGGAAGACACGAATGAGCTTCTACCTGAAGTCTCTAGATTTTGACATATGGTCAATTGTTGTCAATGGCTACAAAAAGCCTACTATCACTTCTATTCTCACATCCTCTATAATCAATAAGTCTTATTATAGTTTCACGGAGGAAGAGAAGAAGTTAGCTAGCCTTGATGCAAAAGCTATGCATATCTTTTATTGTGCTGTAGACATAAATGTATTTAATCTAATTAATACTTGCACAACATCTCATAAAATTTGGAAAGTTCTTGAAGCTACTTATGAGTGCAGGTATGAAAGCAAATCTAGCAACTCCAGAGAGAAGGATAGTCTTCATAATGATGCAAATATATACATGATGGAATTGGGATTTAAGGTACAACACAATCCATTATACGAAGAAGAGCTTGTATGTGACAATTGCAAGAAGATAGGCCACATCCAAGAAGATTATACTACTGCTAGAAAGGAGAGTCGCTATGAACAATCAAATGAAGGTAGATCGTCTCACAAGTACACTAGCACAAGCATATGGTGTGAAGGTGAAGCAACAGATTCTGAAGAAGAAGAGAGACCTCATCAAGCTGCAAATTTACGCTCAATGGCATTATCTAACGAGGTACAGAATAATTCCTTTCTTGAAGAGAATAAATTTTCTTATGATGAGTTATCTGATGCTTTCAGTGATCTATTAGAAGAACACAAGAAAGTATTAGATAAGTATAAGCAAGCTAGAAAGGATATTCTATCCTATAAGCGTGAGAATGAGAAGCTTACTTGCTTATTGAATGATGTAAGAAATACTTCTACTTCTAATAATTCTACTGAGATTTCCAGACTTGAGTTTAGATTGCATGAGGAACTTGATTGCATTAAGAAAAGCACTAAAAAAATGCTAAACTTAAGAGGAATTAGAATCAGAAAAGTAGAAGTATTCTATTGCTTCATGTAGAATTGATGCTCTTTCTGCTAAATATGATGAGATCTGTGCTAACTCTAAAAAGTTAGAGATTAGACTAGAAAAGCAGGTAGTACAACCTACGACTCAGTCTAACACAAGATACTTAGCACATCACAAAGTCACACACGTCAGATCTTTTACAAAGGAAGCAAGCAAAGCTAAAGCTTCACACACCCATGCTTTCTATTACAAGTATCCACGAATTTCTCATACTACTGCGCATAGCACTAATGTTAATTCTTTCTGTCATTATTGTGGTATGAATGGACACGTTTTTAATTGTTGTCATATTAGAAAGCTAGTTGATATGAACTTGTGCAAATGAGTTCCCAAAGCTAACAAATGTGGATCCAAGTATTGGATACCAAAGTCTGCACCTAATATTACAGGTGAAGCTTCTCATATCAAATAGAACCATAGAACATGTTGGTGATTGCAAAGTTACAAAGGTCATCTTCCACGCAATTACACCAACAGAAGTGTGGTCAATAGAACCACTTCGGTAACATGCTTCCTAAATAGTTTTTTAATATCTAGCATATTCTTATAGATGTCTTGCTATTAGCTTCCATTGATATCTTTTAGTTTGTTTATTGTTTGAATCAATATGAGACATAATCCTAGCTTGACTTGTTGTTTAGCTTAAATGATTAGTTCACACTATACAGTACGTTAATTTCTACTAGTGTGACACATTTATCCATATATGCTCTTTACTCTTAATATTTATTCTTGAAGCATGCATAGGAGATTATTTTTTGAGTTAATATGTTTTTGACTCTCTGTCTTTAATTTTTTTTTAATGGTCACTTCTTATCGATTTGTCTTTAACGTGTTGTATTTACTTTGATCAGTATTTTGTGAGTATGTATGTTTAGCACAAGTCTCCAATTTACTTGAAAAGTATATATATATATATACTTTTATGTTAACCTTGTGCCTGCATAATATATTCACTATTAATTCTCATATTTTATTTTGATTAATTTCTTATGAATCAATTAAATATTTGTCCGACAAAGCATATTTATGAATGTTTTTGATCTTGTAATTTTTTTATGCTTATTAAGGATACATGAATAATTCATTTTCATTTATATGTTGCTCATGTTTCTTATATTTTTTGTATAAATATCTTTATGGGGATATATGAGTTAAGTTCAAGTTCTATATTATTTTAAAAAGTAGTTTTTAAACTTTTGCTTACCTCATACTTAAGCTATTAATTTTTTTTGTTCTTATCTTTATTAGCTTCTTCCTCAAAGCCTCTTTTTCTGGGCTTTTTGGTTGACATTTTGGATACATGATATTTTTAACATCTTGATCTTGATAAACCATTCCTTGGGTATTTAGTTTTAGGGATTCTGGATTTTGACGATGTTCGATGATACTGTATATATTCCTTTGAATCTAAGTTCTTAAGAGTAGAAATCATTTTAGGAATAAGCCGAAAGGGTCCTTCTGTCATACATGTGTAAATAGCCTGAAGCGATACGGTGTACTAGTCTTCGGACTGCCGCTAGTTGGGAACCGGCCGCTACATCTAACCCGAAGTGATCAATACTTTATAGACTTAAGATTTATTAAAGTCTACTTGCAACTATCGTCTAGTTCAGGATCCAACTAGTCCCCTAGGTTCCAAAATACATCAGCGTATCAAGGTCCTACATTTTGATTTATAAATATTTTATATTTTATTGTTACCCAATGACTTTGTAGCACATATGGATTAATGTAATTGATACATCTTATACCGTATGCTACATTGTTCTAAGATTTTTAAGTACATCTTTGCCATTGATTATAAAAGAACAGAACAGTTTTATGGGAGGACTGGACTTTTACTTCACAACACAAACTCGCTCGTACAAAGAAAGCCTATGGACGAAAACCTAGGTACAACAATCTAAGTAAAATTGTTTAGTTTTTCTAGGGGGTGACGGTAGAGCCTCGGGAGAGTGACGGCAACTCTGCCTTACTCCTTGGACGATCGAACGCAGCTTTGGCTCCGGAGAAGAAATGCTCTTGCTGGATACTCTGTGCTCTTATGCTTCTCTCTGTGTCTCCGTCGCTTTTTCTCCTCTCTATGCAAGGGAATGACACCTTACTATTTATAGGACTTTGTGATAAGTAGGGTGTGCAGTAACTAATCCTTTAAAAGTGGGCGGTTAGGGATTTGGTGAAGATTTGCCTTGATCTTGTTTGTTTGAAATTAATTTGGGCTGTTAATGTTGATTGTAACAAATCTGGACAGTTAATATTGATTGTACCAAACCTGCGTGGTTTCTTGGAAATCGATCTAGGCAGTTAATGTTGTTTGCAACAAATCTGCTTTGTAATGATTTGTTGATATCAGCAAATCCAAGTGAATAAATCTTGATCAATCTCTTGCCACGTGTCCCAACTGCCTGTTATGTCGATTGCCATAAATCTGAATTGTTGAGATTTGATCAACTCCTGCCACGTGTCCCAACTGCTGCGAGCCGCATGGAGGACAGTCATAGTTGAGCCGCATGAGTGCGACCTCGTGTCAGAGCCGCATGATGGTAGCCTTATCTGAACCGCATAGGAGTTCTTTAATCCGAGCCGTATGAGGGTGGCCCCCATGATCCGAGCCGTATAGGAGTAGCATCCGCATGGGAGTAGCCTCCAACCGAACCGAATAAGGGTAGCCACGTGTCATAGCCACATGGGTATGGCTTCCCAAAATCGGAGCCGCATTAGGGTAATAGCCGCATGGAGATGGCAGCCGCATGAGGGTGGCAGCCGCATGGAGATGGCAGCCGCATGAAGGTTGCAGCCGCATGAGGGCGGCAGCCGCATGGAGATGGCAACCGCATGAAGGTGGCAGCCGTATTAAAGTACGTAACCGCATAGTGAGATTTGGAATTGGTGGATCGTGCCAGCTATAAAGATTTTCTTTATTTTCCTATGAGCACGTCATTATGTCAGAGTCATCATTACAGCTTTATGTCAAAGCTGTCAATTCACCTTTATGTCAGAGCTGCCGTATTATGTCAGAGCATTAAATGAGGCCGCTGCTTGATGGCCAGCTGTAGAGGAGAACCGCATAGGACACGTGGCATTAAATTAGCATTAAATGAGGCCGCTACATAGAGCCGCATGGAGCTATGGAGATTTCTGATCCGCATGAGGCTCTGAAGGACTTTTGAGCCGCATGAAGCTCTAAATGACTTTTGAGCCGCATGAAACTTTAAGAGATTCTTTGAACCGCATGAGACTCCCTCTATTTTGGGCCACATAGACTTTTCTGTTCTTTTCCATGCTTCTACAAGACCCCTTCAAAGTTTTCAATCTAAAAATTGAAATACTTTGAATAAGAAGCATGGCTATATCTATCTAAGCTCTTCTGGCCGCATAGGATGTTCTGGCCGCATGGAGTTCTTAGCTGCATGGACTTCCTATCCGTGTGGACTACCTGGCCGCATAGAGTTCTCTAGGCGCATGGACCGCTATGGCCGCATGGGCCGCTCTAGCCGCATACTGTCCTTTCTGCCACGTAGGCATCCCATTAATTGTTCTTGATTCGTTTTGATTTAGAGCCATCTTTTGGGGAGAATCCCAAGAGTCGGTTTATTAAATATTTGGATTTTTTTGCATTGATGAATCTCCTACATGAGAGGGAACGAAATCTCAAGAGTCAATTTTTTCTGCGATGCATAATCCGAAGCATTCATCGGTCCACGTGCCCCCCTTGTTCGCCTATAAATAAGGGTAATTTTTAGAGAGAAACTCTTTATTCTCTTCTCCAATTCAAGCTTTTCTTGCGCTAGCTGCCGTCCTCTTCTTCTTCTTCTTTGATCATTGATGGCCCCCAAGACTTCCAAGGCTGCGGCGAAGGATAAGGGAGTAGCGTCTACGTCGACTGCGGTGCCTGAAGTTCATTCCGACGTTCACCCCGCCATCGCTGGTAAGGATTTTGGGAGAAGTTGTATGAACTCAGAACCTAACCATCATGGCTATGTCGCATATTTTATGCACGGGCCTTCTTCGTCTTCATTGATCTGTTCAAATTGTATGTGTCGCATGTACGTCCCATGTCTGAGCCGCATGTGGGTATATCCTATGTCTGAGCCGTATGAGAGTCGTATAGTGGCCGCATAAGCACTTTACAAATTGATCCGCATAAGGACCCGTCGAACAGAATCGCATAAGTCTCTCTGAACTAAGCCGCATGAAGCCCCATCGAACAGGACCGCATAGGCCCCCCTCTGAACTGTGCCGCATAAGGCCCCGCTAAGCCGAACCGCATAAGTACCATCAAAACAGTGTCGCATGAAGCTGTGCTAAAACTGAGCCGCATAAAGACCCACCGAAACAGAGCCATATGAGCTCTGTTAAATGTTTTTCTAGCCATCTCCTGACTCTTTTGTCTTTGATTCTTACAGCATCCATGCAGAAGGCTGAGATCCTTGTGAAGGAGGAGATGCTGTCTCCTTTTATCACATGTAACACCCAGTTTTCCAGATGAGGATAATTTTGAAATTTTGTAATTATAATTAGGGATTTTTTGACTTTCATCCCACTTATTAATATGACTTTGTACTTACATCCCACTTTTTATTTTTTTAGACTTATATCCCACTTTCGTCACTAAAAGTATTTTTCATGACAAAACAAATACTTTTTGTGACAAAATAAATGTTTTTTGTGACGAAAAGTGGGATGTAAGTCTAAAAAAAATAAAAAGAGGGATGTAAGTACAAATTCATATTAACAAGTGGGATGTAAGTCAAAAAATCCCTTATAATAATTAATTATTAATATTTGATTCACATTATAATTTTTAGTGATTTTTAATAATTTTTTTAAACTATTTAAAAACTGCCTTAAGTCATGACTTGTGATTTTGATGTGCTGCCAGTGAAACCTGAGAGACTGCCTGACCTAGAGCTTAACCATGTCATTAGGATGATTTAATTATCATTTTTAGCCTAGGAATAATTTGGTCATTTTGACTTATTTGAATTATTTGGTGATTTGTTGAATTGGTGAATTCTAGTTGACCTTGACTTGTTGAGACCTAGTGAACTAGCCTAGAAGCTAACCCTAGCCATAGTGACCCTAGTCTAACTTAGGTTAACCTACTTTTAGTCATTAGAAACTAATTTTGGATTATAAGGATTAGTTTAAGTGAATTTAAGTCATGGCTTGTGGTTTCATGAAATAACTTATGGCTTAATTATTTAATTGATCATGACTTAAGCCCATGGGCCATTTAGTGAACCCTAACCCTAATTTTTTAGATTATGACCAGCCATATAGGGATCTCCACCCTATTTAAACACTTATTCATTAGGGCTTGCATCTTTTTATCATTCCAACACTTGGAGAAAAGAAAGGTATTTTTCCCCCTTCCAAAAATTCCCATTTATTCATTTGATCTCCTTTTTCCTCCTAGTCTTTTGCATTACGTTCTAATTTTTGTATATTTAATATTTCTGGAGGTTAATCTCAGTTTTGGGGTCATTTGGAGCATTTGGCCATCAAGAGGAACACCCCCCATTTGGAGCTTTTCCATGCAATTTGCACCTATAGGTAAAACCCTTTAAATTGTATTATTATTGTGATTTCTTTGCATGATGGTTTAGGAATAGGTGTCCCCTAATTTCTGGAGGAATTTCGTGTCATTTGCATTAGGTTACGTGTTCATATCAGACACGTATCGAACCTAATAGCTAGGTGTTCGACGAAATGCCCGAACCGATTCGATTTGCAAATTTTGCAAATCTATTTGAATAGAGTCCTAGATCTTGGTGTTTAGGTTATTTTCTGTGAAGAGTGTCTGGTATTTTAGTGTCCTATTATGTCGGAAATTCGTGTTGGACACGCTGTGCACACACGTATACTGTCCTGTATCACGGGGCTGAGAACTCACGACACAGGACACGTGGACACACCAGATTTTGAGTGAGTATTGGGGCAGTGACTGCCACCATGCTCATAAAATTTGGGAGCATTTCGTTTTGTGTGCGAGAAGAAATCCTCCCCTCACTGGTCGCACGGGACACGCACGAGCTGTCAATTTCGCACGCAAAACGCTACTGATACGCGGTTCGACACAACACCACGAGTTTCGTGGACACGATGCAGGCGGTGGGACACGCTCCCCCATCCCTGGCGAGTGTCTGGATATGAGCACGACGTGTCACGTGCCGTGTGTCATGTACACGACTCTGTGACACGCTTGCACGACACTTGGTGTGCTCATGTGTGTCTGTGTGTGCTCGAGGTGTCTGGACACTTCGTGTCTGATTGTGTGGACACGAAACCACATGTATAATACGTATGGATGTGCTAGATTAGTTACCAACCTTTAATTTAGTATATTAACACGATTTGAGTTCAAAATTTACATTTCCCAAATATCACTGATACCATGTGTTTATTTCGAAATCCTGAGTTGATTTCCTTTTTAATCCTATTTAGATGATGTTTTAAATTGCCACATTGATTCCTACATGTGTTTTAGTTCCTGCTAGTTGGGTTTTACATGTTAGATTTGGGTATTGCACTTAGAAATTAGATTTTCGACATTGGAAAGGGGTTCGAAGAGTGGACTGATTATAGTTCTCAGCTTTGACAGTTTTTGTGAATTAGGTTTGCTGATTTTATTAAATCTTTTAATGAGTATATATATGTAAATATAATTTATACATACTGTATTATACTGGGATTTGTACTGGGTTCGAATTCGGTGTTGGTTTCAAAATGAAATCCTGTTTTCATGTTTCATTAGATATGTTCAGTTATCAATTATTTACATATATGTTTGTTCAGTACTCGATTTTGGGGTATTGGAAGTTATCTTAAAATCTGAATGTATATATATATGGGTAAGTTTCTTTTAGATTCATTTAAGAAGTTTGAATGTGTATGTATGATTATATATTAGGATTTGGTTTCATAGTTATTTAGGTTTTCAAATATTATTTGGTTGAATTGTTTTTTTTTTATGCTAATTAGATGAACTTTTATAATAATTTCAATTGTAGCTGTTAACTAGAATGCCATGTAAACATTTGGATTCATATTGAGTTTTAGTATTCGATTTTCGAATGGTATGGGGCTCGGGAAGAGCCCAACCTCTGCTCTCTTGTGCAGAGCCTTGGAGGCCTGTGCACTTGGACTGCACCGCAGGAGTTCCCTGGCCCTGGGCTTGGCCATGGCTCACTGTATTGGCATTTGGCCTGCAATGTTATGTATTGCAGCAGTGTACAGTTTCTGTACACAAGAACTGCGGTACATATTCATGTCAACTGTCATTTTGAAATCTGAGAACAGGATTCATTATACCTACTGCCATTCCAGTCACACCCTCTATTTATTTTCCTGTTACACATGTCTATATGAACACACACACACACTGAGTACACCCATTGACACACCACACCATGCACAATGCTCTACACACACAAGTACACGTAAACACTAACACATTTTTCCCTATTTAAATTTCTGTTAACCCCTTGTATCACACACTCTATTGACACATGTGCATATTCTATTCACTATATACTTTAACACCCTTTGTGTCACCCTCTAAGGTTCATATCACACACACTTGGGCATGCCACCAAACTCTCAACACACACATGGCTCTCCCACTTGGCCATGTAACCCACACACATGGTAGTTGTAACACACATACACACCCAACCTACATATTGTATCACATGTATCACACTCATGTAGTTTCACACACATGCCACTATGTTAACACTACACATACATGTATTCCTCTCCCTTTTAACCCATGCATATATTTACATATGTATATGTATATACATATATATATCTATATATGTGAGATGTATTATCATGTAGCCTATAGATGTATATGTGATTAACTATATTAATTAGATATATAATTAATGTGTGTTTAGCCTATGTACAGGGCACATAGCCTATGGCTCGTTGCCTATGTATATGGCATGAATGCCAGTGAATATGTGTTGTTGGGTTGTATAGCCCAGTTTTGATGTGTGCTTGCTAGTCTAGGCTTGGTTAGGCCTAGTGAGACTTGACTAGACTAAGATTGACCTAGTTTGACTATTGTAGTTGACTTGGGTCGACCCAGAGTTGACCAAGTTTGACTTGGACCTAGTTTGACCTAGACAGTTGACCAGATTTGACTTAGAGTTGACTTTGAACTAGATTGACCTAGAATTCATGTAGATTGCATCGTAGACTTCATTTACTTATTTTAAACACATTATAACCTGTACTGTCCTATTTAGGACATTGTGACTCCGGTGCAGACATCTGACATTACACTACTCTTTTCAGAGTATCAGGCGAGTACATTCTCTGATAGTTCTCTCATTTATTTGCTAGTTACTGTACTTCAGTTCTATTTAGTTTTATGTGATTCTCTGATACCACACGTATGAATATTCTGGATTCATGTATACGACACACTCACCATATTATCTGGCCTCTATTACTGCAATCATTGGAATCATTCCGGAATCTATTTCTGGAATCATCATATTTTGGCTGGACTCATCTCGATTTTTGTGTCGAATTTTGGATTCATTTGTATTGTGGGGCAGGGAAATATTGAGTAAGACATATAGACATACCCCAAATCTGGAATCTCCAACTGGAATCTACTGGAAGCATAGCCATCTCTCGCATGATCAGAGAGAGATGTGCCTGATTACCTACAGCCGTTTACATGTCGATCTCGTTATTTTAAAACACACTGTTAGAGTATAGCTGGTCTCACCTGGATTCTTGATCACTACCTAGAATCATCTTGTATTGGATTCATCTTGTATTAGATTCATCTCGTACTGGATTTATAGTAGTTTACACTTGTTTTACATTTACTGCCTGGACTCATTATGTTACTTTAGTTCAGCTAGATTTATTTTACAGTCTCCATTTCCATCATTCTTCTCTTATTTTAGTTACTTGCTTTCCTTGTTTCTTATCTGTTCTCCATACCATCACCTGTATATAAACTTCCATATTCATCAATAAAACTGTCTATAACTGCTTTATAGTTCTCTGTCATTATTTGGGTTTTCTTGATGAGTTGTACTCGTTTCCGTCCTAACTAGACCTGTTGTAAATTTTACAGATGATTGCCCTGAGGATACATGCCCTACATATTACTGTGGAGATGGCTTAGCTACCTATGGCCCCAACACTCAGGAGTGATCGGAAGATTAGCTAGTTGTTTTGTTTAGCTTTCATGTTTTAGAACTGGAGTTGTATATAAGTTGAGACTGTTTGAGATTATATTATTAGTTGTTGGTTTTACTTCTCTTATTAGTCTTAGTTTTAATCTTCTGTGATATCATATCGTTCTTAGACCGTGATTGAGATTACATTATATCTATACTTGTCCTTCGTTCGGAGTTGATATTTTGACAAGTACATTATATAACTGCGTAATTGGTTGGTTAGATAGTGACCTAGAACAGCATTCTACCGCCGACACTGCGGTGTAGGCTAGGCATTGTTACGCGCTCGTACCCTCACAGTGGGTGCGGGTCGTGACACGTTTTTAGTGGTGGCCCATGCAGGTCGAGAGTCGTATTAGTGCGATATCGTGGTGGTACGGCGACTTAGTTGTACTGCTGCAAGCCTGCGATAGGATTGAGAGATAGGCTTTAACGGAGAGGTACTCAATCACAGTTAGGACTACTTGAGAAGATTCCTGGGATGACCCTTAAGAATCTCATTATAAACTATTTCGAAATTTGATTCTGACAGTATCTGTCTATCTTCCTTGTTCATCATTGAATTTGATTCTTGGTATTCATTATTGACTTAATTTTCTAACAAGATAACATTATGGGCTAGGTTGCCTCAATCATGGAATCTAGAGTCTTCTACAGCCATATCAGCTGGTTGGGCGATGAGATAGAGTCTGATTTTGGATATATTTTTCGGGTGTGGGAATTTAAAGTTTTCGCAGCCAAGCTAGCGGTAATGCAAAAATTTTAAATACCATGATTCTAGATGTATGTACATTAGTTATGGACTCTATGGATTATCGAAGCCATACTTACTGGTGTGACAAGGATTCTGGTGACATGGTTCTGGATAGACGGGTATGATTATTAGATTGCAGGATAGATACAATATAGATGGTGCCCTAGAGAAATTGAGTAGAATATCAGGGTGGATATTACTTGAGTGTCAAGAATTAGATAGAGGGAGCTAGGCCACCTGTAGTGTAGCACCGTGCCCCGCACCAACAGAGGGATACACCCCAGAGGGGCAAGGCTTCTGTGCTGATAGTCGAGTAGACCGACGCTACGGGTGACGGGTTAGCAGGTCTGTCTTCCTGTTCTTCTTTCCATCTTGTTGTGTGATTCCATTAGTACCTACCAAGATATAGTTGTAATTGCTAGATAGTGTAGCTACCCTGTTCGAGACTGTGAAATCACGACCAGTAGGACTGTGTTGCGTGTTATCTTTGACTTTGATTTGCTGGGGGTTAGACCTAGGAAGGATACGATCATTTCAATTTCTAGGACAAAATTTTTCTAAGGTGGGTAGGATTGTAACACCCAGTTTTCCAGATGAGGATAATTTTGAAATTTTGTAATTATAATTATTAATTATTGATATTTGATTCACATTATGATTTTTTAGTGATTTTTAATAATTTTTTAAACTATTTAAAAACTGTCTTAGGTCATGACTTGTGATTTTGATGTGCTGCCAGTAAAACCTGAGAGACTGCCTGACCTAGAGCCTAACCATGTCATTAGGATGATTTAAATATCATTTTTATCCTAGGGGTAATTTGGTCATTTTGACTTATTTGAATTATTTGGTGATTTGTTGAATTGGTGAATTCTAGTTGACCTTGACTTGTTGAGACCTAGTGAACTAGCCTAGAAGCTAACCCTAGCCATGGTGACCCTAGTCTAACTTAGGTTAACCTACTTTTAGTCATTAGAAACTAATTTTGGATTATGAGGATTAGTTTAAGTGAATTAAGTCATGGCTTGTGGTTTCATGAAATGACTTATGGCTTAATTATTTAATTGATCATGACTTAAGCCCATGGGCCATTTAGTGAACCCTAACCCTAATTTTTGAGCTTATGACCAGCCACATAGGGATCCCCACCCTATTTAAATACTTATTCATTAGGGCTTGCCTCTTTTTATCATTCCAATACTTGGAGAAAAGAAAGGTATTTTTCCACCTTCCAAAAATTCCCATTTATTCATTTGATCTCCTTTTTCATCCTAGTCTTTTGCATTAGGTTCTAATTTTTGTATATTTAATATTTCTGGAGGTTAATCTCAGTTTTGGGCTCATTTGGAGCATTTGGCCATCAAGAGGAACACCCCCCATTTGGAGCTTTTTCATGCAATTTGCACCTATATGTAAAACCCTTTAAATTGTATTATTATTGTGATTTCTTTGCATGATGGTTTAGGAATAGGTGTCCTCTAATTTTTGGAGGAATTTCGTATCATTTGCATTAGGTTACGTGTCCGTATCGGACACGTATCGAACCTTATTGCTAGGTGTTCGACGAAATATCCGAACCAATTCAATTTGCAAATTTTGCAAATCTATTTGAATAGAGTCCTAGATCTAGGTGTGTAGGTTATTTTCTGTGAAGAGTGTCTGGTATTTTTGTGTCCTATTGTGTCAAAAATTCGTATTGGACACGCTGTGCACACACGTACACTGTGTCCTCCATCACGGGGCTGAGAACTCACGACACAGGACACGTGGATACACCAAATTTTGTGTAAGTGTTGGGGCAGTGACTGCCACCATGCTCCCAATATTTAGGAGCATTTCGTTTTGTGTGTGAGGAGAAATCCTCCCCGCACTGGTCGCATGGGACACGTGCGAGCTGTCGATTTCGCGCGCAAAACGCTACTGATACGCGGTTCGACACGACACCACGAGTTTCATGGACACGGCACAGGCAGTGGGACACGCTCCCCTATCCCTGGCGAGTGTCTAGACACAAGCACGACGTGTCACATGTCGTGTGTCATGCACATGACTCTGTGACACGCTTGCACGACACTTGGTGTGCTCGTGTGTGTTTGTGTGTGCTCGAGGTGTCTGGACACTTCGTGTCTGATTGTGTGGACACGGAACCACATGTACAACCCGTGTGGATGTGCTAGATTAGTTACCAACCTTTAATTTAGTATATCAACACGATTTGAGTTCGAAATTTATATTTCCTAAATATCACTGATACCATGTGTTTATTTCAAAAATCCTGAATTGATTTCCTTTTTAATCCTATTTAGATGATATTTTAAATTTCCACATTGATTCCTACATGTGTTTTAGTTCCTGCTAGTTGGGTTTTACATGTTAGATTTGGGTATTACACTTAGAAATTGGATTTTCGACATTGGAATGGGGTTCGAAGAGTGGACTGATTACAGTTCTCAGCATTTTTGTGAATTAGGTTTGCTGATTTTATTAAATCTTTTAATGAGTATATATATGTAAATATAATTTATACATACTGTATTATACTGGGATTTGTATTGGGTTCGAATTCAGTGTTGGTTTCAAAATGAAATCATGTTTTCATGTTTCATTAGATATGTTCAGTTATCAGTTATTTACATATATGTATGTTCATTACTTGATTTTAGGGTATTGTAAGTTATCTTAAAATCTGAATGTATATATATATGGGTAAGTTTCTTTTAGTTTCATTTAAGAAGTTTGAATGTGTATGTATGATTAGATATTAGGATTTGGTTTCATAGTTATTTAGGTTTTCAAATATTATTTGGTTGAATTGTTTTTTTTTATGCTAATTAGATGAACTTTTATGATAATTTCAATTGTAGCTATTAACTAGAATGCCATGTAAACATTTGGATTCATATTGAGGTTTAGTATTCGGTTTTCGAATGGTATGGGGCTCAGGAAGAGCCCAACCTCTGCTCTCTTGTGCAGAGCCTTGGAGGCATGTGCACTTGGACTGCACTGCAGGAGTTCCCTGGCCCTGGGCTTGGCCATGGCTCACTGCATTGGCATTTGGCCTGCAATGTTATGCATTACAGCAGTGTGCAGTTCCTGTACACAAGAACTGCTGTACATATTCATGTCAACTGTCATTTTGAAAAATGAGAACAGGATTCATTATACCCACTGCCATTCCAGTCACACCCTCTATTTATCTTCCTGTTACACAGGTCTATATGAACACACACACACACTGAGTTCACCTATTGATACACCACACCATGCACAATGCTCTACACACACAAGTACACAATTCCTGTTAACCCCTTGTATCACACACTCTATTGACACATATGCATACTCTATTCACTACACACTTTAACACCCTTTGTGTCACCCTCTAAGGTTCATATCACACACACTTGGGTATGCCACCAAACTCTCAACACACACATGGCTCTCCCACTTGGCCATGTATCCCACACACGTGGTAGTTGTAACACACATACACACCCAACCTACATATTGTATCACATGTATCACACTCATGTAGTTTCACATATATGCCACTATGTTAACACTACACACACATGTATTCCTCTCCCTTTTAACCCATGCATATATTTACATATGTATATGTATATACATATATATATCTATATATGTGAGATATATTATCATGTAGCCTATAGATGTATATGTGATTAACTATAATAATTAGATGTATAATTAATGTGTGTTTAGCCTATGTACCGGGCACATAGCCTATGGCTCATTGCCTATGTATATGGCATGAATGCCAGTGAATATATGTTGTTGGCATGTATAGCCCAGTTTTGATGTGTGCTTGCAGTCTAGGCTTGGTTAGTCCTAGTGAGACTTGACTGGACTAAGATTGACCTAGTTTGACTATTGTAGTTGACTTGGGTCGACCCAGAGTTGACCAAGTTTGACCTAGACAGTTGACCAGATTTGACTTAGAGTTGACTTTAACCTAGATTGACCTAGAATTCATGTAGATTGTATCGTAGTCTTCAATTACCTTATTTTAAACACATTATAACCTGTACTGCTCTATTTAGGACATTGTGACTCCGGTACAGACATCTGACATTATACTACTCTTTTCAAAGTATCAGGCGAGTACATTCTCTGATAGTTCTCTCATTTATTTGCCAGTTACTGTACTTCAGTTCTATTTAGTTTTATGTGATTCTCTGATACCACACGTATGGATATTCTAGATTCATGTATACGACACACTCCCCATATTATCTGGCCTCTATTACTGGAATCACTGGAATCATTTCGGAATCTATTTCTTGAATCATCATATTTTGGCTGGACTCATCTCGATTCTCGTGTCGAATTCTGGATTCATTTGTATTGCGGGGCGGGGAAATATTGAGTAAGACATGTAGATATACCCAAAATCTGGAATCTCCAACTGGAATCTACTGGAAGCATAGCCATCTCTCGCCTGATCAGAGAGAGATGTGCCTGATTACCTACAACCGTTTACATGTCGATCTCGGTATTTTAAAACACACTGTTAGAGTATAGTTGGTCTCACCTGGATTCTTGATCACTACCTAGAATGATCTTGTACTGGATTCATCTTGTATTAGATTTATCTCGTACTGGATTTATAGTAGTTTACACTTGTTTTATATTTACTGCCTGGACTCATTATGTTACTTTAGTTCAGCTAGATTTATTTTACAGTCTCCATTGCCATCATCCTTCTCTTGTTTTAGTTACTTACTTTCCTTGTATCTTATCTGTTCTCCATACCATCACATGTATATAAACTGCCATATTCATCAATAAAATTGTCTATAACTGCTTTATAGTTCTCTGTCATTACTTGGGTTTTCTTGATGAGTTGTACTCGTTCCCGTCCTGAGTAGACCTGTTGTAAATTTTACAGATGATTGCCCTGAGGACACATGCCCTACATATTACTGTGGAGATGGCTTAGCTACCTATGGCCCCGACACTTAGGAGTGATCGGGAGATTAGCTAGTTGTTTTGTTTAGCTTTCATGTTTTAGAACTGGAGTTGTATATAAGTTGAGATTGTAGTTGAGATTGTTTGAGATTATATTATTAGTTGTTGGTTTTATTTCTCTTATTAGTCTTAGTTTTAATCTTCTGTGCTATCATATCGTTCTTAGACCGTGATTGAAATTATATTATATCTATACTTGTCCTCCGTTCGGAGTTGATATTTTGACAAGTACATTATATAACTGCGTGATTGGTTGGTTAGATAGTGACCTAGAACAGCGTTCTACCGCCGACACTGCGGCGTAGGCTGGGCGTTGTTACGCGCTCGTACCCTCACAGTGGGTGCGGGTCGTGACATCACACAAGCGTCTTCTTTCGTCAAGAAGGAGGTGATACCCAAAATGGGGGAACAGACAGAAGAACTAGCGCCCATCGGGAAGGAGAACACCTTCATCATTGAAGCTGCTGTAAAGGAGGAGCCCCAGTCTGAGGGTACTAGTACTAGGAGTTCTGACCCTCCTGCCCCGGACGAGAATTTCAATCAAGTAGATCCTTCATATGCCAAATGGTTGATGGAATGGTATATGCGTTGTCGTAACTAGGATTCGTGGATTCCCGTATTTTGTCTTGATATTTTTGTCTGTCTTTAGCTATAGTTTATGTTTCGCTTATTTTGGCCATCAATGTAATCTACTTATTTTGAATAAATAGAATACATTTGCTTTATTCTTTGCTTGTAGTAGTTGCCCTAATGGGGGACTTTTTGTGGACCTATTATCCTTGGCGTACCCTGGTTTTAGATACGGATAATAGGACGAGAGATAACCAACATACTTACTCAGAGGTAATGTGGGCATGGTAAGTATGAAGGTTTCTTCAATGGAGCCTTCCTACTCGGAGGTAATGAGGACGTGGCAGGAGTGGGCTCCATGAAGGGTACATAGAACAACTCAGAGGTAATGAGGACGTGGAAGTTCTACGTGAGGGGTGGTTTGTTTTTGATGGAAGTGAAAACAACTCAGAGGTAACATCGACGTGGTTGTTTCGGGAAATTTGTGGATCTATTACCCTTTTTATGCACTAAAAGTGCAGGTATTGGATCATGAGGAGGGAGCTCTTTTAGGAAGATAGTTCAGAGGTATGATCATACATGACTTACTACCTAGAGGATGCGATATAGATTCATCTGGAGTGACCAGAGTTTAAGTTCAGCGGTACCTGCAGGTATATAACTCGACAATCTGGGAGATCTGGAGTAGAGTGTAAGTTCAGCGGTACCAGAGGGTACATAACTCAACAATTTGGGAGATTTGGAGTCAGAATATAAGTTTAGCGGTACCAGGGGGTACATAACTCAACAATCTGGACGATTTGGAGGATGTCATTTTAGACATAATACTTTTTCAGGAATTTGCCACTGATGGAAAACATGAGCAAGTCTCTGTTTTGTTTTGCGAGGCGGTAAGCACCATTGGAAAATACAGCCTCGATGACAAATGGGCTTTCCCACTTTGGCTGGAATTTGTCGACGGTTTTGTGAGACATAACCATCGACCTCCGAACTGCCAGAACGAGATCGCCCACTTACAATGTTCTGATTTTAACCTTCTTGTTGAACGCTTCTGAGATACGTGCTTGGTACAGCTCGATTCGTTATTGAGCTAACAGGCGCTTCTCATCTAGAGCCTCCAACTCTTGTAGCCGGCGGTAGTGATTATCATCCGTCGTCAATCGGTAGGTGAAGGCGACGCGGAGCGAGGGGATCTGAGTCTCTAGTAGGAGAACTGCCTCACTCCCATACACCAGAGAGAATGGGGTTTTCCTAGTGGCCGTCCATACTGTAGTACGGTATGCCCATAAGCATTCGCCAAGCTTTTCATTCCAATCGCATTTGTTTGAGGACATAAACTTTTTGAGCAGCTTGATTATAGTTTTATTGAATGCTTCTACCAACCCGTTCGCTGCCGGATTGTACGGCGTTGAAGCAACATTCTGGATTCGATGTTTGTCGCAGAATCGATAGAAGGCGTAGCTTACGAACTGCGGACCATTGTCGTGGATGATCCTTCGGGACAGTCCATAGCGGTAGATCGCGTGATGCTTGAGGAAGCTGATAACGTTTGATGTCTTCACTTCTATAAATAGAATTGCTTCTGCCCATTTGGAGAAGTAATATGTGATTGCAAGTTTGAAACGGTGTCCTCTGGAAGAATGCGGAGTGATCAGACCAATAATGTCCATTCTCCATGCTTCGAATGGCCAGGATGCCACCGTCGGATGTTGGAACTCGGATGGCTGGTAAATGAAATCTCTTTGGACTTGACAGGATTTGCACTTTCTTGCATAGTCTATCGCATCTACTACCATCATGGGCCAGTAATACCCATTTGGCGAAGGTGATCTTGCAATTTTGGGCCAGGCTGATGGGCACCGCAGACGCCGTCGTGAGCTTCGCGTACAGCTTCCTTGGCTTCTGTATTTGACAGACACCGAAGCAGTAATCCATCGTATGATCGCCGATACAACATTTTGGTCTCTATATCGTAAAAGAACCTGAGGGAACGTCTCCTGATAGAAGTGGCTTCCTTCGAATTCTCTGGAAGAATGTCGTAGACTACGAAGTCGATGAATGGTTATCTCCAGTCTGGTACTTCATCGACTGCCAGACTGGCGTAACTCTCAACACGTTGAACATTATTCTTGGGACAGACCAATTCATGGCCTATTATGTCAACCAGATGATGAGCATAATTCGGCACTGCTAGGGAAGTGACCAGGCCTGCTAGGGCATCGGCCTCAATATTCTGGAGTCTGGGAACATATTCGATAAAGAATCCTTCCAAGAATGAGATGATGTCAATCGCTATTTGGTGATAAGGGATCATATCTTCATGGCGAACTTCGTATGAACCCTGGATCTGATTGACGATTAATTACGAATCGTCGTATGCTTCAAGATACTCTACCCCTAGCTCCTTTGCAAGTCGGAGGCCAATGACTAAAGCGTTGTACTCGGCCACATTGTTTGAACAAGGCTCCGTGAGGGAGTAAGCCCGATTGATCACCAGGCCGGAGGAAGAAATCAGTATTACTCTGACTCCAACGACGATGTTGCCTTTGGGCCCAGCTCTTGATGCGCCGTCGAAGAATATTCGCCAGATGGCATTATAGGAGACCGCATTTGAATTGGCGAACTCGTCGGGTATCTCTTCGTATATTCTGGTTGTCTCCGAGCCTAGATGGGCTGCTAAAAAGTCTGCCATAGCTTGACCTTTAACAGCCTTCTGTGGGACGAAGATCATGTGATATGGAGACAATAATATTGCCCAGGTAGCAAGACGAGAGCTGAGTGCCCCTGGTTTGGTCATGAGGACCCTGAGAAGGTTGACTCATGATATCACGTGTATGGTTTGTCCCGTGACGTAGTATCACGTCTTCTGAATGGCAAACAATAGGGCAAGGCACTCCTTCTCTACGGTAGAATACCTGTACTCTGGCCCCATCATCTTTCGACTGAGGTAGTATATAGCTTGCTCATGGCCTGTATCATGATTTTGTGCTAGCAGAGCACCGAGAGAATGTTCCATCGCTCGTACATAGAGCAGGAATGGCCTTCCAGCAACCGGGGCTACCAGGACTGAAGGGTTCGACAGATATTCTTTGATGTTGTCGAAGGTGTTCTGGCATTCCTCATCCCATATGAATGAAATGCCCTTTTTTATGAGGTGGGTGAATAGCTGACATCGTCCGCAGAGGTTAGAGATAAACCTCCTGATATAGGCCAGCCTCCCTTGAAGGCCTCGGAGTTCACAGAGATTTCTCGGAGGACCCATCTCCATGATTGCCTTTGTCTTCTCAGGGTCGATGTGGATACCCTGGGATGTAATGATAAAACCCAAGAACTTCCTGCTGGATATGCCCAAGAAGGATTTTGTGGGATTTATCTTCAAGTTGTGCACTCGCATCAGGTCGAACACTGTTCTCAGATCATGCAGATGATCTTCCTTAGAGCGGCTCTTGCCGGCAATGTCGTCGACGTAGCATTCTATTGTCTTGCACAGGTAGTCTCTAAAGATGACGCTCATAGCTATTTGATAGGTGGTGCCAGCATTCTTTAAACCGAAAGGCATGACTGTGTAGCAGTATGTGCCAATTGGTGTTCGGAATAATGTATGATTTTTGTCATCAGGGAACATCTTGATTTGGTTGTACCCCGAAAAACCATACATGAATGACATACGCTCGAAGCCGTAGGTGTTGTCAATCATAATGTCTGTGATAGGGAGGGGGAACTCATCCTTAGGATACGCTTCATTCAGGTTTTAGAAGTCGATGCAGATTCGGATCTTCTCGTTCTTTTTTAGGACTGATACTATATTGGCTACCCAGTCTGGATGTTGTTCCTCTCGAATGAAGCCGCTAGCTATCAGTTTGTTGACCTCAGCTTTAATGCATTCATGATGTCGGGACAGAATCGTCGTTGCTGTTGCTTGACCGATTTTACGTCCGGACGAATGTTGAGTTTGTGAAGTGCAACCTCGGGGTTCAGTCCTGGCATATCTTCGTAGCTCCAGACGAACACGTTGATATATTCTCTAACGAGTTGCAGTAGCGATTCCCGCTATTCGTCTGTCATATTTTTGCTGACAAAGATGGGCTTTGGAGAGGACTCATCACCGAGGTCAATTTACACAACCTCATCTTCGGTGGCAGGTTCTCTTTGTTCGAACCGCTTCTCCCATTGTGCATCTAGCTGTTGTGCCCACGGCTCTAACTCAAGAAGTTCAGGAATGTCTTCATCTTCTTCGTAGTCGTCGGCAAATGCGATATTGACGAACCAAACTTGTTTGAGCATGTCCCCATGCTGACATCCGAATCGAAAGTTGGTGATCTGGTTGAGTGTGAATGCCAGTCGTATTCCTCATCTGAGCTTTCAGGGGTTGTTGCAGGTGTAACATAACCTCGCCCACATCTGGTCTTGTTGTAATAATCCTGCGATTTCTCAGCCGGGACTGGCAATTGTAAGGGTAATCGTCGTCCAGTGCCGTAGTTCAAGCCTGGTGTAGTTTTCAGATCATACCCCTATTTTTACATGTGGTACTTGGATCGTGAACTATACAGATAAAGGGACAGTCTCCCGGTGTCGGGTTCGAGATCAACTTCTTCTATTCTTAAGGGTTGTGGATCATTCTTTCGGCCGAAGATGATTGGATGATCCTCTCCTTCGACTATGTAGTAAGCGTCTTCTACTGGAGTAAGTTGGTTTACGATATAGACATTTGTCACCTATGTGTGTAGGTGGGTGCCTATACCGTGTTCCATATCATACATTATACAAAGCTTATTAAGCTCGAGGTAATTCAAAGATAGCCCTTTATTGATGAAGTAAAGTATCTTTTCCAGTAGGATTACATCATCTGCGGATGGAACATCAGTGTGAGCAGCCACATACTTGACCAGCTCTAACTCTTCTTCAGCCACCCCCTGTGTCACTGAAGACTGAGAGGATGACATGGGCAGCTTAATCATCAGGGGCTCCATAGGTGGAGCAGAACGCGGAATCATTGGCGTACTAGCGACCCTCAGTTTGGTGCTCGAAGCTGGACAGGGAGTTGCGGGTTGGCTAGCAGTCCCCAGCTTAGCGTTCAGCTGTCGATTCATTTTTGGAAAACGAATCGTCATCGAATTGACAGAGGGATTGAGTTCCTCTGTTTGTGGCTGGCTAGCTCTAGGCAGCCTGATTGTCAGTGGCTCTGTCGTGGGCCTTGGTGCTTGGCCAGACCTTGGTAGTCGGATTATCATATGCCCCTCTTATGCAGAGAGGGTGATTACATCCTTACGCAAAATGGCTGTAAGTGGTACGGTTCTGCCAGGTTTACGGGCTTGGAGGTGGATCGTCAGAGGTTCTTCTGATCCAGTTGCCGCCTCTGTTTGAGCTTGAGTTTCTTCTTCGACAAGGTGCCTTTTCGACTTCTCGTACAAGCATGAGTCGGAGTAGTAAGATTCGACCCCTTTAAAGGGATCAATGTCAGCAAATTATGTACTCACGAAGCTGTGCTTATCGACGTACTTGAAGCACTGGTACAGTGTGGAAGGCACGATCATGTAATCGTGTATCCAAGGATGCCCCAGGAGAATATTATAGGACGTGTCCGCATCTATGACATAACATGTCACTTCTGACTGAAGGTCGCCGATTTGGCACTTCATGTGAATCTTTCCGATCGGATAGCTTCTGTCTGAATTGAAACCGCTGATGGCGGTGCTTGTCGACGTCAGGCGATACAATGGGATATACAGATGGTGTAGCAGGCTCTTTGTGATGATGCTTATGGAAGAACTGGGATCAATATGCATCTGATCCACCTTGATGTCGCCAATATATCCAGTATAATATAGAGGGCGATCATGCAGGTTGGTCTTGATAAGCATATCCTGAGGAGTGAAGACTATGTTGGGCATTGCGCCTGTACAAGCACTGTCCTGGAGATCTGCAGGTGAGCTCTCCCTAGTGAGATTGGACTGAGCCAGATATGCATCGGTATTGTGGAGTGCCTCGCTCAGTACGATGCGAACATCTTTGGAGAGTCTCAGGAGTTCGTATGGTGACAATTTGGCCGGTGTGTTGGCCAATTGTGACAAGATGTCAAAGTTGTAGGGCCTCTCCAGCCCATGAGGCGTCTCTCTTCGGAGCGGTTTGTCAAAGCGAGCTACTTCAGCCTAGGCTTGTCGGCCGTCGAAGGATGAGAAGGTCCTAGAGCATCAGCAGCCGTCGGCTGATGATCTTCAGTTGAGTTACCCGGTGGAGGTTGAGTTTGTGCACCGAATCGGGTAACAACAGCCGTAGCTTCTTCGATCTCTACCGAGATTGTGCAGCATGATTTTACTTTTCGGCTCTTCTTCTTGCCAGTGGAGGGTGGTAGGGACTGAGTCATTTCAGGTACCAAGTCTGGATGGACCCACATGACCTTTCCTCGTGATGTGGTAAGGGGAACTAGACCAGCAGCCTGGTCTCGGGGAGATAGAAGGTTAGCGACCTCCATATTTGCTCTGGGGACGGGTACTACTCCATCTTGAGTCTTTGTTGGAGGGAAGCTGCCGAATTATACGGACACCATGTTGGCTGCCACGATCACCTCTTCAAAATCAATGGCCAGGGCCTTAGAATCGATGAGATACTGGATGTATCACTTCAGTTGGTAACAGTCTTGTGTAGCATGGTGGACATAGGGATGGTAGTGGCAGTACTTAGGGCTCTCCATTTCTACAGGACGAGATTTATGCCTTGGGGGAGGGAGCTGAATTCGACCTCCTTGTATGAGCATGTCCAAGATGGGCTTGACATGGCCGTCCTCGAAGGAGTAGGTCATCTGAGGCCACTGTTTTTCTGCCGGCTTCGATTCGGGCTTCGGAGCTGTGTCGGCCACCTTAGCCTGCTTGCCCTTGTTGTCTCGGTTGTTGGAGGAATTACTGCCGTTGTTGTTGTTGGCATTAGGGCGTTTACTCTGGTCTTCTCCCTCCGAGATGTGCAATCCCAGTTGGCGAGCTTTCTTTAACTTGTCTTCTGCGCCAGTGGCACTGATGATGAACGTCTTCCAGTCCTTAAACTGACTTTCGCCCATCCAGAGGCTGATTGTAGGAAGCAGCCTCTTTTGACATATTTCAATTAAGGAGGAATCGGGGTTACCGGAAGGCAACTTCATCGAGGTTTGGCGAAACTGCTCGTATAGTTCCTTGTCAGCTCCTTTTCTCCTTGAACAAAGTCCATGAGGGTGGACATCCTCACTTCTTGTCCTACTTCATAGAACCTCTCAGGAATATACGTTTGAAGCCGGCGAAGGAATGGATGCAGTTGTCCGGCATATTACGGTACCAGTCGAAGGCGAGCCCTTCTAACGCTCCAATAAACAACCGCATAAGGATGGCATCGTCATGAGGTAGATGGTCGGTTGTGACATCGAAGTAGGTGATGTACCTGCTCGCAGATGTCTTCCCATCATACGGATTGATGTTGAATGGTTTATATCTTGGTGGGAAGGGAACATCTCTCCATGCAGCAGGATACGGTTGTCGTATCCTGAGGCCTGGCAGGTTCTCGGGCGTGGAACATGGCCCGAAGCTCCTGGACCTCTAGTCTTGCCTCCCTGGCCTCGTCTACAGCGGTGGGAGCCGATATTTCAGGAGGATTATCACCCGGGTTTGGTACAGCTGAGTGAGTCCACATTGACCGCGGGACCCAAGCTTGGTTGGACAGGTGTCCTTCCTTGCAGAGTTGGAAGGGCCACTTTGATCTCGTCCACGGACTTGACCAAGGCATGCAATATGGCCTCCAAAGTGTCGATGCGTTGGCGATCACTGGGACCATTTTGGTTGCTGTCCGTCATGAATATCGTCATCACATGAGGAGAGATGGAAGGAACGGTTGAGGACGTGCCCTCTGAGTCATACCCTTCTGCAAAGAAGTCATCAAGGTATGTGGGAATGTTCTCTTCTGGTTCAGACTCAGAAGGGGTGGTACCCCCAGCTTCAGAGCTTGCCTCGTCTTGAGAGTTGTGGACGTCCTCGGGGACGTATGAACCTGCTACATCTATTGGGGAAACTGTTTGCCTTGGATTATCTTCTTGGAATACCGGATTGTCATGGATGTTCGAAGGAGTGCTACCTCCAGCTGCAGCGCCTCTCCGAAATATGGACGACGAATCTCCAAGTGTGGCAGATTTCGTCTTTGAGCAAGTACCTTGGAAAACTCTTCCTGTAACGGTCGTGGACAACCGCTTAGAAGAGGGTTTCTTGGTTGAGATTTTTGGGCTGGAGACATTTGTTTTTTTTCTTTCCCGCTGCCAGGGATCTTCTGAGCAGAATTGCAGGAGGCGACGAGAAACGCTTCGTCTTCTGAGCTTGGGTGTTATCACCGGTCCTTTTGTGTGGCCGCCTTGCTGCAGCATCAGTTGACAATGACTTGAGTGCAGTGATGTCCACGAAAGGGTTCTCTGCATACCAAGTTTTCGTCTCTTTCCTTACGTTTGTGAAGAATCACTTTGCGCAAGTCACTCATTTTGTGGGCCGGGAGTCCTGAGTATATGAGTGTGTTGGCATCCTGCCTGCTCCCTGATGTGGAGGTAGTAGGAGTACTTGCCCCTGATCAATGTTGGGAGATTCTTCATAACTATTCCGTTCGTTGGCCGCCGGGGGCTGGACACGGATAGTTTTATACAACTTTCCATCAGGGGCCCGCGTAATAGTCAGCGGGATGCCCAGATAGTCAGAAGTTAGGGCAGCTGACTGAGCTCGACGAGCCTGTGCTGTCCTAGACTTCTTTCCTCTACCACCCGAGGGTGCATAGTAGGAAGGATCCAAGTGGTGCGTCACAGAGTTTGGCACAACCTCCTGAGAGCCTCTAAAGTCAGGACCGCATGAGAGGCGGTCAAAGATTGACCGTGAGATGCATGGAGCAGATGGTATGTGACTGGGATTGGCGGTCGTGCAGGCTGTCTGCTGCGGCTGGCATTTGTAGCTGCATGAACCTTCTGTATGTGACAAGCATTTGTAGTCACATGAACCTTATGTATGCGGCAAGCATTAGTATCTGCATGAACCTTCTGTATACGGCTAGAAGCGGTGGCCGCATAAGCAGTCTGCATGCAGCTGGCAGTCGTGGCCGCATGAGCCTCCTTCATGCGGCTGAAATTTTTGACCGTATGAGCCTTCTTCTTGCGACTGGCTTTTGTGGCCGCATGAGTCTTCATGTGGCCGACATCCTTATGCAGCTTCTTCTTGGACCGCTTAGAGTTCCTCTTTGCCCCTACAAGTCCAGCATCGTAGTTTTTCCTCTATCGGACTTGGGGACAGCAGAGTCCTCTATGGTCTGAAGTTGGACCGCACGGGAGTCTTCCCCGTCATTTTGGGTAGCAGGAAGCATTTCCTCCAG
Source organism: Iris pallida (assembly GCA_029216955.1). Classification (NCBI taxonomy): domain Eukaryota; kingdom Viridiplantae; phylum Streptophyta; class Magnoliopsida; order Asparagales; family Iridaceae; genus Iris; species Iris pallida. The sequence goes on along the minus strand of JANAVB010021999.1, from coordinate 10,770,373 downwards.
AGCTTGGAGAGGAGCAAATGGTTTGGGCCTCCACTCCCTACGAGCCTTCTTCGTGTGGGCTCGCTTCTGGACCGGACCTGCGCTCCCGTCGGAGAGCATTTCTTCAAACGCCAGCTGGTCGAAGCGGACGACCAGCATCTGTTGAGTGGAGCCAAGCTTGGTTACGTCCGATAGTGTCACCAACTCCACAGCCGTAGAGAAGTTCGCCCCCAGCAGAGTCGCCGTCGTGTTTGTCATTGATTATAAAAGAACAGAACAGTTTTATGGGAGGACTGGACTTTTACTTCACAACAAAAACTCGCTCGTACAAAGAAAGTCTAGGGACGAAAACCTAGGTACAACAATCTAAGTACAATTGTGTAGTTTTTCAGGGGGGTGACTATAGAGGCTCGGGAGAGTGACGGCAACTCTGCCTTACTCCTTGGACAATCGAACGCAGCTTCAGCTCCGGGGAAGAAATGCTCTTGCTGGATACTCTGTGCTCTTATGCTTCCCTCTGTGTCTCCGCCGCTTTTTCTTCTCTCTATACAAGGGAATGGCACCTTGCTATTTATAGGGCTTTGTGATAAGTAGGGTGTGCAGCAACTAATCCTTTAAAAGTGGACGGTTAGGGATTTGGTGAAGATTTGCCTTGATCTTGTTTGTTTGAAATTAATCTGGGCTGTTAGTGTTGATTGTAACAAATCTGGGCAGTTAATGTTGATTGCACCCAATCTGCGTAGTTTGTTGGAAATCGATCTAGGCAGTTAATGTTGATTACAACAAATCTGCTTTGTAATGATTTGTTGATATCAGCAAATCCAAGTGAATAAATCTTGGCCAATCTCTTTCCACGTATCCCAACTGCCTGTTATGTTGATTGCCATAAATCTAAATTATTGAGATTTGATCAACTTCTGCCACGTGTTCCAACTGCTGCGAGCCGCGTGGAGGACTGTCATAGTTGAGCCGCATGAGTACAGCCTCGTGTCAGAGCCGCATGAGGGTAGCCTTATCTGAACCGCATGGGAGTTCTTTAATCTGAGCCGCATGAGGGTGGCCCCCATGATCCGAGCCGCATGGAAGTACCCCCAACTGAACTGCAATAGGGTGGCCACGTGTCAGAGCCACATGGACGTGGCTTCCCAAAATCGGAGCCGTATTAGGGTAACAGCCGCATGGAGATGGCAGCCACATGAGGGTGGCAGCCACATGGAGATGGCAGCAGCATAAAGGTTGCAACTGCATGAGGGCGGCAGCCGCATGGAGATGGCAGTCGCATGAAGGTGGCGGCAGTATTAAAGTAGGTAACCGCATAGTGAGCTTCGGAATTGGTGGATCATGCCAGCTATAAAGATTTCCTTCGTTTCCCTATGAGCGCGTTATTATGTCAGTGTCATCATTACAGCTTTATGTCAGAGCTGTCAATTCAATTTTATGTCAGAGTTGTCGTATTATGTCATAACATTAAATGAGGCCGCTGCTTGATGGCCAGCTCTTGAGGCGAACCGCATAGGGCATGTGGCATTAAATGAGCATTAAATGAGGCTGCTGCATAGAGCCGCATGGAGCTATGGGGATTTCTGAGCCGCATGAGGCTCTGAAGGACTTTTGAGCCGCATGAAGCTCTAAAGGACTCTTGAGCCGCATGAAGCTTTATGAGATTCTTTGAACCGCATGAGACTCCCTCTGTTTTGGGCCGCATGGACTTTCCTGTTCTTTTCCATGCTTCTACAGTCCATAGAATATAAAAAAAATTTATCTTGCACTAATTCTTCTTAAATCCTCGGTTATTAAAGAAGAGATTTGTTTTGGATACAAGCATACAAAGGGTCTGTCTGTCACCACGACTACGGTCGCAGCGAAGCGGTACTTAAGTGTTCTCCGGTAAACCTCCGTTAGCTGGGACAGTACCTCTACCCTAACCCAAGATTGATCAACGCTTTATAAACTAAAGATTTATTGAGATCTAGTTGCAATTGTTATCTGATGGATTTTAGATTTTAGATTTGATGGATAATATTATTTAATGATTTAATTTTACAAAAGGTAACATATATTGATCTTCATAGGTTAATGTTTGTCATCTTTTGATATATTTATTTTTCTGTCACTCTATACTATATTTATACTTGATTTGATATTGTGACTACTCATTGAATATTATGGTCTTGTGATTTCGTCTTTATCTTGTGTAATATTCAATGATTTTGAGCTTTATATTATTATCTTCTTATTCAAGTTACTTACTGTCTACAACAGTAACTCTTTGTAGGGGAGAAGTCATGCATATTGAATGTCTTTCTCTCAAAGCGTTTCTTTTCTTTAAACCTTACGGTTGTCAGGTGGACACCATGCTAAGGCTTTAAAAGGGAAGAAATGAACTTTGATAAGAAGACCTAATATTTTTGAATTAGTTTTCTACTTTCGAAAATTTGTCTCTTAATTTTATTTTAAAATTTTGTCAATATTATTATTTTTGGATATAGCCATGTAAAGGTGGAGCAGTTAATTTTTCCATGTCAATTATCCCCTTGACATGCCATATATCTAGAATACACTTTTCTTTGGACGTTTATCTAATTATGTTTATTTATTAAAATGGATTTATTTATGATTTATGGATTCTTTTATTAAATTTTTTTCGTGATTCGACTCGCCAGCTTTCAGTTTGAGGACAAAATGGACGCATTCGAACATTTACTAAGACAGTCTTTCGTAATAAATTCTACATTTTTGAAAAGTCTTTTTGATTTTTTGAATCTGTTCGGTACTCAAATGTTATTATTAAAGACAGTTTTCAAAATCTTCTAATGTCTTGAAATATTTCTTTTATATATTTATTGGAGATACATATTTTGTTTGTTCATCTTTAAGCATTTATTTATTGGATATTTTTTTTTGCTTATAGATGATATTTGTTTTGAGTTTGGAATTTTACATGCATTTGATCGAAGGGAAGAAAGATGCATATCATGAAAATCCCTTAGATCTTGTGATTATTTATTTTATCTATTTTATGCATATAAATTGTTTTTGAACTATATGCGCATATTTTAAGCGGGAGCAAATTAATTGTTTCAATTATTTTATGCCCTTAATATGTGGTATACCTAGTTTACCATGGACTTATATTGTCTTGGTTAAATACCTTGCTGAGTTATTCATGATATTTGAATTTGTATTGGTTTTATGAGAGAATATATGATTATTATTATTATTAATTATCTTATTTTTGAGTTTCTAAAAGTTATCCTGCCAAAATTAATTTAATTTATTGATAATCCTTTTGAGTTTAAACTGATTTGGCATTTCTTATTAAGATTTTTATCTCAAAGTTCATGATTATCTTATTTAGACTGATCATACTTTGCGGGGGAGCATTCAAGTCGACTGAATTTCTCCTTTTCAAGTATTTTGTCTTCATTACCTTCATGTTTATCTAATGGATATACATATATCATGCTATGTTAATTGAATTCAAATGCATGAACTTTGGTATAGATTATGTATAGATCCTAGTATATTTATGTTGATTTCTTTTTCAATGATTATACTCTTTATAGAATTGATTCACTAATTTGTATAGGCAAATTGTGAATCAAATTTTTTTTGTGATCATTGTTAAAAGTCTCATTATATTCTTGATTTTTTTTGGTATATACTAGATCTGTGAATTTCTCATGAATTATTTATGACCAATAATAGGATTCTACATTATTGATATCTACCTATTAAATCAATTTTAAAACTACAGTTATATTTATTCATCATATGGAGTTTTGAATATCATTTTTGGATTTCTAGTTGGTAAACTATGTATTGATTTATTCAATGTTTTTAAGTTCAACCAACTATATTATATTTTTTTTGACATGTTTTTCTACTATAGTTATGCAATTTTGTAAACTTGTCGTTACACTGTTCTCCTAATCCTGGATCATGATTATTTTTGCTTTCCTCCTTTACTTATGCTTGAGTTTATTTTAGCTCTAATTACGGGGGAGCTTATTTTTGATCATGTCAAAGGGGGAGAAATAAGTTTAAGTTAGCACACAATATTCTAGTATTATGTATTTATTAGTGATACATGCATCTATTGTATATATATTAAACTTAACCAATTTACCATAATAAAAAAGGAGGATATTGTTAGCCCAATGATTATATCATGTTTTTGAATATGGCTAATCAATTAAGTTTAACATGATAACATCACTAATATTCATGTAATCACTATCATGTTATCTTTAACTTAGCATTGTTCTAATGTTTTGTATCAGTCATATTGTTTTGTTTGCCTAACATGTTCTTAGACATGCAGTAAGTATGATCAAGCTTTATCAAACCAGGACATATGCAATAGAGTAATATTAATGGGCCAAAGACGGCATTATACAAGGAGATTTCTCTGAACTGCCTAACGACCTATCCGGGGCCTCGCATCGGGGGTTCCGCTGCCCAGTCAGCAGACAGGGGTCGAGGGGGGCAGTGCCACCCGTGGGGGTTCGGGGGCGAAGCCACCGAAAGGTATTTAGATTTCTTGATCTGTTTATCTTTGGACGACCGTCGTCAAGTGAAAAAGGCATCTTCAAGTCTACTCAAATATTTGAAGAAATGCGTCATCAAAGGGCTCTTTGTTTTCCTATTTTATCAATGTATTTTTCATATTTATTGAGTCAAGAAATACGATGTAAACTGTATCGTACTGGCAAATAGGCTACCCAAGAAACGTTTTCAAAATACCCTTTTATTTTGAAAACAAGCCCACTTACAAAAGCCCAAACTACTTCCTAATTGCTTGACTTTTCAAAAAGCCCAAAAACCAATTTGCAAAAACCCTGACAGAACTCTATGCAAATTCGGCCTGAGTTCGGCCAGAGTTCGGTTAGTGAACGTTGCTTTTTGAACTTGGTCTTCCCGCAGTTACGGATCCCAACGAGATTTTCTCATAGGGTTCTGCCCGAATTCTGCCCGAATTCTGTCAGAATTCTGCCTTTGGAAAACTATAAATAGAAAAGAATTTCGATCATTTCAACACACCAATTCACTTTCATATCTCTTCTCTATAAGCCTACTACTTTTTCCAAAGTATTCTGAGCTATTCATTTTCAAATCCCAAGCCAGTTACTATCTGCTAGTCGATTTGCCAGTGCGGTACGGTCTAAAAGTTTCAGAGTGATTGTAAGAAGAGGCTTGATTGAAGAACGACACTTCACAATTGAAGTTGGTGGAGTACTTCAGATCAAAGCTCGCATTCTAGAAGTTACAAGAACTTCGGATGAAAACTTGTGGTGATTTTCCATATTGGATTCAACTGGAAGCTGGAGTTCTTCCGACTGGACTAGTCCTCACAAGAGGGAAACCAGTATACATCCATGTTTTTGCGTTTGCTCTCTACTCTTTACTTTTTATTTATATATCTGTGATACATATATAATATGATCTTGCTGCTAACATTTTTAAATAGTTAATTTTTGCTGCCTACTCTATTCACCCCCTCTAGAGTATTGCGCTTTACAACTCGTTCCTACAATTGGTCCTACAAGATTTATCTTGACAAGCTAGTGTGGCTGCATGGAGTTCCAGTATCCATCATCTCTAATCGGGATGTACGATTTCGGTAGTATTTTTGGAGTGGCTTCAGTCGGCTCTGGGTACCAAGTTGAACTTTAGCTCAACTTACCATCCCCAGACCAACGGTCAAACAGAGCCGTGAATCAGATTCTCGAGGACATGCTACAGCTCTGCGCAATTGCTTCAAGTCGGGTTGGGACGTCCATCTACCTCTGGCCAAATTTGCATACAATAACAGCTACCAATCCAGCATTCAGATGGCGACATACGAAGCCTGGTATGGACGGATGTACCAATTGCCCATTTGCTAGGATGAAGTCGAGGAATGGCAGATTTTTTGCCCAAAGCTGGAGGAACATACCGTGTAAAAAGTTTAGCTTATTCCGGAAAGCCTGAATATTGCACAGAGTCGACAAAAAAGCTACGTTGACACAAATCGACGACCCCTCGAGTTCCTGGAAGGTGACCATGTGTTTCTGAAGATAACGCCCATACGAGGAGTCACCAGATTCGGAGCCAAAGGCAACCTTAGTCTAAGATTTGTAGGTCCTTTCAAAATTTTGAAATGAGTCACCCCAGTAGCTTACCAGATTACATTGCCACCAATACTTTTAGGTGTATGCGATATCTTCCACGTCTCTTAGCTATGGAAGTACGTTCACAATCTAATCCATGTTGTAGATCTTGGTCAGTTTGATCTGAAGGCAGACTTATCATATGTGGGAGAACGTCGAAGTCTTGGAGTACAAGGATAAGCTGCTTCGAAATCGAGCAATCCCTCTCATCAGCGTACTCTGGAGGAACCATTCGGTCGAGGAGTCGACCTGGGAACTCGAGCCAAAGATGAGGGAATGGTTTTTTATTATCTTCCTAGCGGTAGATTTTTTTCTTAAGTTTTGAGGATGAAACTTTTTCTTAGTTGGTTATGGTATTGTGATCCATCCCCACATCGTGCCCCATTTTTCGTCTATGGGGTATGCAAGAAAGGAAAAATGTCGCTATCAATTTAGTCGGGACCGATTGATCGTGATCGATTTAATGGGACCGATTGAATTAAGATACTTTTCTCGTTATGGAATGGCTTCTTCGGAATCAAGTTCCATATTCAGCGAATTGTGCCTCGAGGATGGACTCTGCGGCTGAGTTGGGAGAGACCTCTCATTGCCATGTTTTTCATGTCGTACTTGCTTCTTTGGTTTTGGTTATTTGAATGCATTTTCATGAATGTTTTCGATGGTTTTCATGGCTTGCATTTTTGAACTTCGCATTCTTATCAAACTCATTGAATAAGACATTGTTCTAATCAGTTACTTATACAATTTCAGGTGATCGTGTAGGTGCCGTCTAGCGCAGCCAACGGGTCTTTCTCCTCAATTAAACAATCAAAGTGAGTAGCTGGCCCTTCTTCTCCTTGAACCTCTTGCTTCTTAAATCAATCGATAACATCATTGTGAATGAAATATTAGATACAAATGCATGGACACATCTGCTTATTCCATAGAACTGCTACATGTTTGCTATGTTATTCATGATAAATAACTGTGTTAAACTGAAGATAGACTCATTGATTTAAATGATACCATGACAAGGCGGGACACGATGAAAATGGTTAAGTCTCATAATATAGACCATGCTTGAGTAACTCATTTAGTCTAGCACGGTCAATGACAACTTGTGCACAAGTTAAACATTTTCTCGAACGGTACCCCGGAGCCACGAGACCGATTCGGCCTGGAGAAATACGGTATAGTTGTGCGAAATATTAGTACGGGTTATGCGGGGACTTTCAACGGGCCTCGCTACTTGCGTTGAAAGAGTCCCGTCTGAAATCCCCCGTACTCAAAAAGAGTAGATACACAAGATTCAACAATTGGTAAATGAAAGCATTTATGAATTTAAGAGGCACCTTTTCAAACAAAACAATAGTGAGACAAACACACAACAGAAGGCAAGAATTTTAACGAGGAACCGTAGACCTTTATGTCCTGGCTGAAACCTCAACACAACAATCAACTATAATCAAAAGAAGTTCAAGGATGTAATACTTACTAAGACAAGCAAGCCACCCACGACCATACCAACCCCATCTCTCAAACTCGAGTCCACAAGCTCTTGAGAAAACAGTCTGGTCCTCCTTTTGGTTCTTCGCGGGATCAGGCGCAACACTAATGCAAAAGATGAATGAGACAGATGGACTGATAATGAACAGGTTTTTCCCTTTTTCTGAAAAAAAAAACTTCTAGCCCAAACCACTCTATTTCAGTCCTTTTTTATTGACAGCCTTTAACAGATCAAAAACCAACTTAGTTAAAATGGATAACTTTCCCTTTATTTTAGATAACAGAAACTGTTTTGAAATAAAAATAACTCGGATTGCTTAAGTTGATAACACCAGAATTGTTTAAAAGAAGAAACAACACGGGATGCTCACGTTGGTTTTTAAAAGAACTGTTTTGAAAGATTTTTTAGATTAAAGGCTCAAATCTTTTTCTAACGGTTTAGATTCAGTTTTGTCTTTTTATTATCATGGACCTGTATTTTATCTCATAAGTCTAATTTGGAATAAATAATTACACGACAAAGAAGATACTCCCTATATTCAAGTTCATTTTCTAACCTTAAGTGCAAATGACCCTAAGCTCTACATGAATGAAATACCTGTTTGAAGGAACCAGCCTTGATCTTGAGTGAACTCGAGTAGTTGCACAACCCTCGTCTCATAAAGAACCTCTCATAAATGATTTGATGCATGTAAGACAATAATTTGGGACTTTCAATCTCCCCCATTGTCGTAGCATGTATCAAAAACACTCATGAACATTTTCATGCTCTGTCCTAGACTACCCAAATCCTAAAAGTGGTTACATCCAAGATAGTACAATCAATTAATTATAAGAGCGAAAAAGGGCTCTGTTTAAGGGAATTGCACGCACGCATCTCTAAGTCTCTCCCCTTATCACTCCAAACAACAACGATACTTAGTTCTTCTTTCCTTTGAAGCTTAATCCCTGAATATGTTTTTGCATACCTGAAAATTCCATCTTTAAATGACAAAGCAGGTTTGATACAAAGAATTTAAAGGATTTCAATAAAATATCAATTATCAAACCTTTTCAGGCAAACATTTTTAATAAAATATCAATTATTGTTTCAGCAAGTATCCAAACATATGGGGCAGAGAATCAAGTATCCAGACATATGGGGCAGAGTATCAGAGTGCAGCAAGTAACCATAAACAAGAGGCAACGTATCATAACCTATGGGATAGCAGCATATTAGAACCTATGGGACAGCGTATCAGAATCTATGCATAATTTTAATGGCAAGACATCTTAGTACTCCAAAATCAGATAAAGACATCAACTGATAGACTCCCCCATAATAACTGAAACCAAAACTGGGTCATACTCCCCCATGCTACCTGAAACCAGACTCCCCCATAATAACTGAAACCAAAACTGGGTCATACTCCCCCATGCTACCTGAAACCAGACTCCCCCATAATAACTAAAAATATGATACCAATACCACTGATATCAATCAACTGATAACATCTCCCCTATTTTTGACACATGCTAGACAATACAGCAACTCCTCCATCACGATACCCAACTAGACAAACCCAACTAGATCCGGGTGGTGAATGTGTGCAGCAAAACACCACGATTAATCCATCAAGTACAAAACACAAAAAACTGAGAAGCGGAAGAAGAATTTAAATAAAGTAGCCACTTAAAAAATGCAAAACATTACATGCAATCTAATATGACATGAGATATCAAGGAGCCATGTTTTTGATTGAATTGATATCAAAATGAGATAAATTCCAAACGCACTATAGTAACTCCATATAGATATAGATAATTGTCGAAAAGCTAGAAGAATGAAAGTACAAGCACAAATGGACTTCGTATTGTGTGTGTGAGTAATTCTATAACAAGTCTAAGCACCTCAGACATAAATATCAAGATTAGCATGAACAAGTATAATCAAAGGGTAAGTGAATTTTTCTTGTTGCCTTTATGAGGGGTGATCTTATCAATGTGGTGCGGATTGACAACTCCCAAGCTAGTCAGCTTTAGGGTGCCGAGTTTCAAGATAACCCTATGAATCACTATCATTGATAAGATATCCTCTGTATTGAAAAATTAAGGAGAGGAACCATCCTATTTAATTAGTTTTTGGATGACAAGTCCCAGCCTAGTTAGGCTTCGGTTGTCAGGTTTAGAAAAACTCCTACGATCCTACTAACTCGGGTGGATACATACATGTGCTACTAAAATTTAAGTATTTTAATAAAAGACAATATACCACTATCAATGTACCACTATGAATACCACTGTATCATGCAACCAATCAAAAATTCAGAGGAGTATCGACTTGATCATGTGTTACTAGTGTTAAAAGAATGAAATCAATCATGATTGAGCACTATACAAACTTATAGACAATCGAAAATATCAGACACTGAATATGAATACATGTAATGCATTTGATCATTATCAAGATTTATCAATCATATCTATCAAAACAGGCTCATGTTCCAAAGAAAAAATATTTTTGTATATATAACATTTTTTTAAACAATGCATGAGTCCTACATGATGCATGAAATAAAGACAGATTAATTCAGAGAGAAAACACCAATTGCTCTTCTAAGCTCCTCAAATCGATTGACATCAAGAGGCTTAGTAAACAAATCTGCAAGTTATTTGTCAGTGGCCACATATTTAAGTTCTACAAACTTATTCTCTATAACTTCCCTAATATAGTGATGTCAAATATCAATGTGTTTTGTACGGGAGTGAAAAACAGGATTTTTGCTCATTTGAATTGTACTCATGTTGTCATAAAACAGAGTCATACAACCTTGAGACAGCCCATAGTCATTTAACATCTGTCTCATCCAGACAAGTTGAGTGCAACAACTACCAGCAGCAATATACTCGGCCTCCGCAGTGGAAAGTGAAACATAATTCTGAGTCTTGCACAACCAACTTGTGAGATTTGAGCCAACATAGAAACATCCTCCTGAAGCACTCTTTCGAGTATCAACATGACCAGCCCAGTCAGCATCAGTGTACCCAACTATCTCACAAGAAGTATCAAAGGTATACCATAACCCATAATTCAAAGTACCACTATCATACTTGAGCACTCATTTGACAACTAACAAATGTGTTTCCTTAGGGTTTGTCTGGAATCAAGCACAAACACCTACACTGAATGAAAGATCAGGACGACTAGCACAAAGATAAAGCAGGCTTCCAATCATACTTCTATACAACTTGGGATCAACATCCTTACCCGTATCATCTTTAGACAGCCTAGTCGAAGTACTCATTGGAGTACGAGCAGATGTGGCATTTTTAAGGCCAAATTTTTCTACCAAACACTTTGCATATTTTGTTTGAGAGACAAACATGTCGTTATCCAACTGTTGGACACCTAAACCCAAAAACATGGTCAACTCCCCAACCATACTCATTTCGAACTAACTGGACATGAGGTTTGCAAACCCGTCAGTTTGAGATGGAGATGTGGAACCAAAAATAATGTCATCCACATACACTTGAGCAACCAAGACTCCTTTGTTAAAAGTTTTACAGAACAAAGTCTTGTCAACACTACCCCGATTAAATCCCTTATCAGTTAAAAAAGTGGCTAACATTTCATACCAAGCACGTGGTGCTTGTTTCAATCCATAGAGAGCTTTGTTTAACTGGTAAACATAACCATCATGATGTGGGTCCTCAAAACCTTTAGGTTGCTCAACATATACTTCTTCTTTGAGCAAGCCATTTAGGAAAGCACTCTTAACGTCCATTTGAAACAGTTTGAAGTGTAAGTGACACGCAATAGACAAAAGCAATCTCACAGATTCTATACGAGCTACAGGGGTATACGTCTCATCAAAATCTATTCCTTCTTCCTGTGTATAACCTTGAGCCACAAGTCTAGCCTTATCTCTAACAATTTTTCCCTCACTATCAGTTTTATTTTTGAACACCCATTTTGTGCCAATAACATTCGTATGTAATGGCCGAGGTACTAAGGTCCACACATTTTGTCTCTCGAACTGAGTTAATTCTTCCTACATGGCAGAAAACCAGAACTCATCATGTAATGCCTCCTTGATATATTTGGGCTAAACTGAAGGCAGATAGCAAACACAGTTTACAAAGTCAGCTTTATGTGATCGTATGCGAATTGAATCAGAAACATTTCCAATTATGTCTTTTAACGAATGATTTTTTGTTAACCAAGTTGGTCTGTCTTCAAAGTTTATATGATTAACATGCATTTCTTCTTCAGTTAAGTGAGAAGTATCGGAATTGGGTGTAGACAGGGTCCGATCGAAATAACGAGGAACCTGAGACATTTCATTGTTATTTACAACAGTATGTTTTTATGTAATATCCGCATGTTCAGTCAAAGAAAAGCTAAAACCATCATCATCCTCTATATTGAAGATGTACGAGCATCATCCACAACAACGTTCATAGATTCGACTACCACACCAGTTTGTTTATTTAGGACTTTATAAGCTCATGAGTTATTGTAATACCCCAAAAATATACCAGACTCACCTCTAGAGTCAAACTTTCCCAGACTATCCCTGTCTCGATAGATCCAACAGGGACTCCCAAACACTCCCATGTGTTTTATGCAAGGATTTCTATTGAACCAAAGTTCATATGGGGTATGTGTTGTCATAGGCCGAATGTAAACCCTGTTAATGATGTAGGTGGCTGTGCTAACAGCTTCCTCCCAAAAATACCTAGGAACGGCCATCTTATGTAACATCACATGTGCCATTTCTTGAATATTACGGTTCTTTTGTTCCACAACGCCATTGTACTGTAGAGTATATGGAGCAGAGAATTGATGTTGGATACCATAGTATTCACAGATCTCAGCACGGCCTGTATCCTCAAATTCTCTACCGTGGTTACTCCGAATTCTCACAATAGACACATCCTTTTCAGTTTGGACTTTCAGACTCCAAACTCGAAATGCTTCAAACGTATCAGATTTGTCACGAAGAAAAGCAGTCCAGGTGAATCTAGAAAAATCATCAACTAAAACTAGAATATATTTTTGACCTTGCCTACTCAAAGTCCTACTAGTCATGAGATCCATATGTATTAAGTCCAAGTATTGAGTAGAAGGAATGTTGTTAGATTTTTTGTGAGGAGTTCTAGTTTGTTTACCTACCTGACATGGTCCACACACCGTATCTCTAACACGTCCTGGCTTGGGTAGGCCTCTAACTAATTCTTTAGAAGAGATGAGATCAAGAGTTTTATAATTTAAATGCCCCAATCGTTGATGCTACAATCTGGCATCACTATTTTGTGTAGACAAACAGGTGAGATCGACAGGACTTAAAAATATAGCATACACATTATTGAAGTCCCTCCTTCTATACATGACAGAGTTTTTATTATCGTCAATGACCCGACATATGTCATGTTTGAAAATAACATCTGAAAACTGATCGCAAATTTGACTAACACTTAACAAATTAACTTTACATCCAACAATATGATAAACATCATGAATAGCCGGCATCCCATTCTTTATTAATGTGCCTCTCCCAACAATACTACTCTTCTCTCCATCCCCGAATGACACTAAACCCCCAGCATACGAAGTGTAATCTGTTAGGTATTCTTTATTTCTAGTCATGTGATGTGAACAACCACTGTCCATGTACTAGACAGTAGCATCGTAGGTTGTATTAAAACAAAAACTTGCTACATGGCAAACAACTCTCGGGTTTTTCAAAATAGAGGATAAGGTAATAATGTCATTTTCAGATAACTTCTCAAGAACATTTACGACATCTTTTCTTACCCAGACATGTTTTGAAGCTATTTTTGATTCAACACACTTGCTGACCTTCTTTGTTTCATTTGCTTTCTGGATTTTCTTGCTGAACCTATATGGAACAAAAGTTTTAGAATGTGAATAGTCAATATTTTCACAGTTATTAAAACCATTAGAGTAATAAGATTCATACCAGCAGTTATGAAAGGTATGACCTCTCTTTCCACAAGTGTAGCAAACTGGAATCCTTTTATATCTGTGAGCCATCGACTTATTTGATTTGTTCAGGTAATAAGGAGTATGCTTTTCTTTGTGAGTGTAGGTGTCAACTGTGATGCTTTCTTGGAGCTCTATTGGTTTAACAAACTTAGTCATATTAGAAACCTCACTAGTAGTTGTGGATCCAATGTAACCAAGACCTCTTGTGTCCTTAGTTTGTTTTCCTATAGTAATCATGTGGTCAAGTTTTAATGAACTTGCATTAAAAGATCTAAAGTGCTCTTTAGAATCCTCCAAAGCCTTCTTGGTTGACACAAGTTCATTCACGGTGTTTTGGTGGACTTCATACAGAGAATTTAATTCAGCTTGTATTCCAGCATTCTTTTTAGTCAATATTTCCTTTTCCATCTTAAAATCACGTTCTAAAGTAGTCATATCATTTAACCCAGCTATTATAGATTTATTCAGAGTATTAATTTCAGATCGTAGAGTAATCATAGTTAGTCCAAGGTCATCATTTTTAGTAGATTCAATTAGGTACAGAGATTCCCAATCTACAGGGTCTACAACAGAATCAGAAGAACATATGCTTAAAGTAGATTTAGCCATCAAACAGACAAAGTTTGCAAACTCTTCACTAGGGACATCCTCATCATCCCGTGATTCATACTCAGTCTCCCATGAGGAGAATGAGAAATTTTCCATGACCATCTTAGGTTTGTTTTTACTAGGACAATCTTTAGTTATGTGACCGATGACTTTACATTTAAAACACTCAAGATTAAAGGTATCAAGTTTTGACTTGGGCTTGGGTGTAGTGTTTGTGTTACTCATAGACTTGTCATTATTATTTGACCGAACAGTAGATGAACCATTATCATATGGAGCAAATTTGTTTCTCTTATTAATCCATTTTTTCATGTTTACCCCTAAAAAGGCTAAGTGTTCATTTATAGAATTTATATCATGTTCATCAACATTGCTATCAAAATCATCAAAGTCAACATTAGGATGTGTTTTACTAGAAAAAGCAATGGATTTATTCTTCTTAGGTTCATCTCGTTGTACAATTTCTAAGGAGACTTCATAGGCTCGAAGTTTACTAACAAGTGTAGCAATAGACATTTTTTGAATATTTTGAGCTTCCATAATCGCGTCCTTTTTAGAGGAAAACCTTTTAGGCAAAGTTCTAAGTATTTTCCTAACAACATACACATCCTCATAAGAATAACAAATAGCAGCGGCTTTATTTATAATTGTTGAAAGTTTAAGATAGTAGTCATCAAATGTTTCGTGTTCATGCATACGACTATCTTCGAATTCAGTTTGGATGGCTTGTAATTGTTGTTCTTTGACTTGTTCATCCCCTTCATAGGCAAGTCTTATGGCTTCCTAAGCATCATGAGACGTGGTGCAGGTACTGACTCTATTTGCCTCATTATTGTCTAGCGCTGTAAATATAGCATTTAAACCCCGTGAATTATTGCTAGCCGATAATTTTTCATCAGCCGTATATTTTGCTCTAGGTTTGATTTCCCTCTTTTTAGTCTCAGTAGCAGTAGCTACAGTAACTTTAATTGGTTCAATCCAATTGTTTTCAATAAGATTCCAAACATCCGATGTAACGCCCCAGTCCCAATATACGTAGGACTAGGAATAAGTACATGCCAACTGTATGTATACACAGACTACTCTAATATATAGAATCTACGTATACACACATAAGCTGTACTAAAGGGCTCCAGCTCATAACAATATATCATGGTCACAGGCAGTATCTATATCTCATCCACAACGACAAATAAAAGAAATGAATAATCAACTGTCTCAACTGGATATAAAAATAAATAGAATATCTATCGGGTGGAGACAAAGTCCACTACCGATCTACTAGAAGAAAATCAACTGAATGAATCAAAAGAAAGAGTAGCAACTACATAAACCAACTACTAAAAAGGAAAATAAAAAATAAGCTCCGCGAGTAAACCCTACTCGGCTGCGGAGGAAGAGTCATGCCCGGAATCGTACTCCTCAGGATACTGCTCGTCGTCCATACCTGGAGAGATCACCAGGTCCTCAAAAGGACGTAGCAAGATACAGAAAAACATGCTACAATAACTGATATATAAACAACAACTGGGCTACCTAAGCATCTATGTGAAAATGCACTTTGAAGACAACGTTCCACACAGGGGCCTTCCGAAGCTAGAAATACGGCGCGTTTGCATTTCAACCGAGGTACTAGTGGCATCTAGAGGAAAATAAATAAATACACGGCACACTAGTCTCTCGGATGAGTCACTAACGGTAGCTAGAGAAAAATAAATGCACGGTCCATTAGCACTCGACTGAGTCACTAAGGGCATCTAGAGGAAAGTAAACGAATAAAAGCCCCTACGCCTAATAGCTATCTCCTCCCATCCCGTGCACTACATGTGCTGTATCCACATTATGACATTCCTAATAACTGCTAAGTCTTCTAGACAACCATAACTATTTAGCAGTTATTGTCTATCGCACGGCATGTGCGCACCGATGGCATACTTACGTCTGAGATCTATATGAGACTCATGACTCATGATACACAAGTGTCAGGGCCAATGAAGCATATAAATACTTCATACATATGAGGTCGTCTCTTAACTCTAGGTCGATATGCATAAATAAAGAAAAGAAACGAAAAGAACGACTAATATAGTCGCTTGCACCCAAGTGTGACTTGGACGCAAAGTTTAAACAAATAAATAGAAAATAAATAAGTAAACATACTAAAATAAATATGCATAATAAAAAATCATAGCAAGGTATACTTACCTGGTGGGTGAAAGGTGTTTTGACGATGTCCAGTAGATGAAATCGGCAAGTAAGAAAAAGCTACAAGAGTGGAACCTCCGTAAACGTTCCCGGATGCTGAAACAAACACCAAAAACGTTCTCGGTGTAAAAGATATACCCAGAAAATGCTTGGCCAAAAGTCAAATTCCAGAACAGGGGCAAAATCATAATTTCGGGTCAAAACGATGTCCGCCGTTGGACCTGCTTTGTACCGAAATGCGTGCCAGAACCTACGATCTCTAAAGTCGTCAAACTATATGTCTATGGATCCGGTTTGAGGAGACGAACTCAACGGTATGTCCAATTTTGGATTCCGATGAGCCGTGCACAAAATCGCCCGTTGGATCGGGTCGTGGGCCGCCAATTTTGGCGTTCCGATCAACCTTCTCAGAATCGGACCAAACTTGGCATACAGGACCAAAATTTTGATTCGGACCTGTTGGCGCAAGTTTCGTCTCGATTTGACGAACATGCACAAAGTTATGGTCAAGTTTGCAAAGCGTCGATACGGGGGTATCTTGACGGATAAGCACTGATTTCGTCGCGCACACGCAATAAAATCGAGCCCCGTCAATTCCCATACGTCGGCAAAATCCATACACGCCTTTTGATACGTATAGTGCACGACCGCGTCGCCCGGTTTGTCGGGGCGCACGCTGTATCGGTTGGTTTTAAGGATTTTTGAAAACAGTAATTATAGGTTTTTTGTAAACTTTACAATTCGATAACCCTTAGCCTACTCAATGAAACTGAGAACTAAAAAAAGAATTCGAAGCCCTACACGTTGTTAACAAAAAGTTTTCATATGGGTTTTAGGATCTGTTCTTGGATTGGCGAGTTCTCGCCTTCCAAAGTGGGGTGTTCAAGTACGAAATCCGCTCGATTTTCGACTAATCGAACGCCAGTTTTGGCTTCAATTTCTGGTACAATATAAATCGTCTAAAATCAAAGCGTTTAAAGAGACTTATAGCCATATAGTTCATCTTCATACCTGAGAAGACAAAACGTAAAATGATGGAGTGTGCGTCGTGGGAGTTGGGCGCGAAGTCGGGGTCGGGCAGCGGCTGCTGTCGCTGGCGGTCGTCACTTGCTGGCGGCGGTTCTTGCGGCTTCGTAGGGTGGTGGCGGTGGTCCTGAAAGTTCACCTGGGATACGCGCAGGCGTGCGTGGGGCAGGCGGTTGTGGCGAGCCTTCCAGAAATTTGAAGTCGATGAGAGAGGGTTGGGGTGGAGTCTCTCGGTCGATTATATAGCCATATATTTACGTAAATTTATTTCAATCAATTCGAATTGAATTATTCCAAGATTCAGTGTAATCTTGTAGAGAATCATACTAGGATTGTACAAAAAAATTTGAAAAGATTTTATGTTGATTTGAAGAAGTTCAAACTTTCGGATTTTTCTATCGAGCAAAGCTCGCGCGGCTCGGGCTGAGAATGAAGGCACTGTTCATAATTGTTTTATATTTATCTTTTTTATTATTTTTTAAAAGCTTATACATATATATCTTTATATATATATGTATATATATATATATATATATATATATATATATATATATATATATATTTATATATCTAAATATACACGAATAAATCTAAAAAAATCCTAATATTATCTATCCATATATTTAGTCTATTTAAATATAGGTACATATGCATATAAATTCAATTGGCCATAAAATCAAATAATGATAATATCTAATAATAATTATGATTATTAAATCACAAAATCACTTTAATAATAATAAAATAATAAAAATACCAAGTTTTAGTGAACTTATACTACACCCTTTATTCGAGTCCTGAAAATTGTATAAATATCGACAAACACCTATTTAATAATAAAATATAAATATTTGTACAACAATAAAATAATAAAGTATACTTCAAGTTCTAAAATAGTTTAAGCAATATTTGTACATACATAAAATACGCCTACATGGCCATCTTTGGTCAACTACCGGCCTACATGGGCTTGGTATTGGTTTGGGTCCAGTTCGGGCTGATTTGGTCCAACCGGGTCATATAAAAATCAATATATTAAATAAAAACTAATTAAATAATTTAAATGAGTCATTTCACAACTTGGTCTGGTTTTCCTAGTTCGGACATCACTATGGCTAGACCTCCCCTAGTATAACTAATACACTAGTCATGACACACTGCTACATCTTCTGTGCCACAAATCCTAGCCGTCTTGTGCTCTAAAACTCAACAATGGCCAAGGTCATATTTAAATAAAAATTAATTTAAAACTACTCATAAATTACATAAAATCATATTTAAGGCAATTAAATAATTAAAAAAATTCTAAAAATTTAGGGTTTTACATCCTATCCAACTTATAAGAATTTCATCCTCGAAATTAGAAATAACGCACGATCTAGGGAAACAAAGAGCAAGATGGAGAAGGAACAGAACACGAAGATCGTATTACATTTTTCGTGTAAAAGAGATATACGGTTGTGTATGTCGTCCTCGCACTCCCGTATTTTGGCAAGGCACTACGATGACATGCGAACCGAGGAAGCAGATCGATTATGGTGCTTACAAAGGTTACTGGTGTGATTTCTAACTATATAGGATACCCTCGTGTTTCTATATCTAACAAGGTTTATAACATAAAATTTCCAAGTCATTCTATGATCATGGTCATGCAATGGTAAATTTAACTAAGACGCCATACCTGTCTCTATAGCTCCTTGGTTTGGTGGCCCTGTCGCTATCATGTGGAATGCCTGACCCATGTTTTGGTTGCCCCTTTGATATTCAATTACTGCTGGCCTTGGTGTCTGTTTCGTTGCAGTGGTTCTCAGCTGTGGACAATCTTTGGCATGATGCTGACTAGAACCACAAGATAAGCAATGCCCTCGACGTCGTCGGCAATCTCTCTGAACATGACCCATCTTTCCACAGTAGTGACATATGACCTTCTTCTGCATCTGATATGGTCCTGCCCTCTGAGGTTGATGCTGTTGGTGTGCTTGGGTTCGCCTTACTGGTCCTGCATGAGCATCTTTAGCTGGTCCAACTGTGGTTGTTGATCGATAACTTTGTGCCTTTTTGCTTATTGCCTCCTGAGTCCTAGCCTCTGCCAAGACAGCTGCCTGTGAAACTCGTAACTTTGAACTAGTGTATCTCTGTAGCTCTATGCTCAAGCCTCTATGAAACCTCTTGGCCTTCTCCAACTCTGTCGAAACTAATCCGGGAGCAAAATGACTCAACCGACTGAACTCGACATCGTATTCATCAACTGTCATGCTTCCTTGCTCTAAGTGTAGGAACTGGTCATAAAGCGCATTCTTGGCAGTGTCAGAGAAATACTTCTTATTGAATAGCTCTTTGAACTCCTTCCATGTTTGATCAAGTCCTAGTCGTCTCCCCTCTGCGGCCCACCAATCATAAGCATTCCCTTCTAACTATAACTTCACTGTCGTCATCCATAAATCTGTGGATAACTCTGAAGCCTTCAGAAGATTTTTTGTCTTCACCAGCCAATTGGTAGTTCCTATAACGTCTTCAGTGGCCTTGAAGTGCAGAGGATACATGTTACAAAACCCTTCGATAGTACTCACAGAGGCTTGGGGTGCTCGGGTAAGTGTTGTCTCCAAACTCCTCCTAATAGCCTCACTCTGCTGCATCTGGGTCCGTACTAAGCTCTGGAGGATCTGGTCTGTAGTAGTCCCACAAGCCTGAGGCATGGACTGCTGTGGGGGCAGGTATGGCATCTGGGGCATGATCTATGGGATACCCTGTGGCCCGTACTGTGGTGGATATGAGGGATATGGAAGGGGATACTGTGGTGGGTATAAGGAAGAATACTGGGATGGATACTGTAGAGGATACTGGGGTGGATATAGGGGTGGATACAGTGGAGGCTGCAGGGGTGGATATGATAGTGGAGATTGGGGAGGCTGCTGAGGTTGATACTGTGGAGGCTAGTGTGGTGGATATGATGGTGGATACCGTGGAGGCTGCTGGGGTGGGTGTGATGGTGGATATTGTGGAGGCTGCTGGGGTAGATACTGTGGAGGCTGGTGTGGTGGATATGATGGTGGATACTGTGGAGGCTGGTGTGGTGGACATGATGGTGGTTATGGAGGTAGAATCTGTGGTGGAAATTGAGGTGGATAGGTTAGCGGGAGTGGCAGGTACTCTTCTTGAGATGCAGGATTTTTGGGGCCTGTCTGTCCCACTTGGGGTGCCGGGACTTGCTGCTGAGTAGTATGTGGTGTCATCATAGTCTGCAGTCCGGATGGGCTGGAGTGGTAGGGGACATGGGTGGCTGACCCACTGGTCCTTCTTGACCAGTGGTGTTCCCATCAGTAATGGCGAGAGGAGTAGAGCGACCACTACGAAGGTTCATCCTATTGGCACGAAAATAGAAATTACGTTAGGACAAGATCAAGCTAGATGCAAGACAAGCTGTCAAACGAGAATTCAAAATTTTGAAATCAAGGAAGGTGATTAAGCATGTGGATGAGATTCCTAAACTCTATTCCTATACGCAGGCTTGCTTGGTACGATAAAGTAACCAAACAATTTATCTCGACCTGCATGGGCCACCACATCCGACCCAAGAGCCATAAGGTAGATTCTCATTCGAACTTTCCATTGAGGATTGTTCTTGCCAGTGAATGGTGGAATCTTATTTCCACTTAACCAACCCTCATAATTGCTCTATGACATTGTTAAAGATAGAGTGTATCAATGGATCACTCAGTGCATAGAGGTTTGCTCTGAAACCACTTGAAATCCCCCGTACTCAAAAAGAGTAGATACACAAGATTCAACAATTGATAAAAGAAAGCATTTATGAATTTAAGAGGCACCTTTTCAAATACGACAATAGTGAAACAAACACACAACACAAGACAAGAATTTTAACGAGGAACCGTAGACCTTTATGTCCTGGCTGAAACCTCAACACAACAATCCACTATAATCAAAAGAAGTTCAAGGATGTAACACTTACTAAGACAAGCAAGCCACCCACAACCATACCAACCCCATCTCTCAAACTCGAGTCCACAAGCTCTTGAGAAAGCAGTCTGGTCCTCCTTTTGGTTCTTCGCGGGATCAGGCGCAACACCAATGCAAAAGATGTATGAGACAGATAGACGATAATGAATAGGTTTTTCTTTTTTTCTGAAAAAAAAACTTCTAGCCCAAACCACTCTATTTCAGTCCTTTTTTTATTGACAGCCTTTACCAGATCAAAAACCAACTTACTTAAAATGGATAACTTTCCCTTTATTTTAGATAACAGAAACTGTTTTGAAATAAAAACAACTCGGATTGCTTAAGTTGATAACAACAAAATTGTTTAAAAGAAGAAACGACACGGGATACTCATGTTGGTTTTGAAAAGAACTGTTTTGAAAGATTTTGTAGATTAAAGGCTCAAATCTTTTTCTAACGGTTTAGATTCAGTTTTGTCTGTTCACTATCATGGACTTGTGTTTTATCTCATAAGTCTAATTTAGAATAAATAATTACATGACAAAGAAGATACTCCCTATATTCAAGTTCAGTTTCTAACCTTAAGTGCAAATGACCCTATGCTCTACATGAATGAAATACCTGTTTGATGGAACCAGCCTTAATCTTGAGTGAACTCGAGTAGTTGCACAACCCTCATCTCATAAAGAACCTCTCATAAATGATTTGATGCATGTAAGACAATAATTTGGGACTTTCATCGTCTAACAAAGCTATAAGTCCAGGATGCCTTGTGGTGTCAGTGACCATTACATTTGAAATTGCACACAATATGCAAGTAAATGATAAAAATTGATAGAGAAGAACATGGTACTGTGAATGCACTGATCCTTGCTCTCCACAAGTACCTCGAACCAAGAAGGGCTTGTCAACTAAATTCAAGGCGACGCAAGTTCATTTGAAGCCTTATCCATGTACTGAAGGCTTGTTTTGATCCTTTTGAAGGCTCTACATTCAGTCCAGAAGAAAGATGTCTCGATTCCCTATGATAGCAGGTATTTGGAATGTTTTGCTTGTAAATGGGGATGTAATATATGGAACGACTATCTCATCAGCATTCATATTGTAATGGAGTTATATTATAAGCCCGTGTAACAAGGATTTTAATAGAGTCTTATAAATAATATTTATTATCAATGAAAAGGAAGTTTCTTTTGTCTCAAATGTGTTGTTTAATTTCTCTGCATTCTCTATTAGATGTTGTATTTCGGATAACCTTATGACTGCCTCGTGCGATCGTAATTTAGGTTCACATGACATCACGCCCGGGGGACGACAATCGATTATACGGAATCGAGGCATGACACTTGGCGCCATAATATAGGTACGCTTCCAATCGCCTCCTGCAAACCTCCCAGAGGTGACCAGACTTCTTGCAGTAGTGGCAAAGAGGAGAATGATGCACTGGTCTCTGCTGCTATTGTGGCACCTGCTGAATAGATGACCTTGCCGGAGCTTGAAACTATTGTTATAGTGACTGGAAAGTACGATACTAGAGTTGGGGATGCTTGGCAGGCCCCACACTGCTAGTAGCTGCCGAAAGGAAATCACGATCTCTCTTGGGCTTCATGCTCAACTCTCGCTCTACCTTGTGTGCCTCCGCAAGGAGCTCCGCATTGGTCTCATAAAAGGAAAGAATGAGGATCTTTACATCCTAAATCAGTCCCTTCCGAAAACAACTCGCCCTAATCTCCGGGTGTCGTACCATGTACTCTGTGTATCAGCTCAGCCTTCCGAACTCCGCAGCATAATTCTCTACTGACATACCTCCTTACTGGAGGTTCTAAAACTGTCTGTCCAGGTCCAACATGTCAGTAGGAGAAAAGAACTTCATCTTAAAGAGGTCCTTGAATTCGGCCTAGGTATGACCCTCCCCAGTAAGAGCTGGCTCATTCCTGAACCATGTGTGAGCGATATCAAGTAGCTGCAGCCCTACTGCCTTAACCTTCAAGTACAGCAAGGCGGGACACCCTCATAAGTCGCTCAATATCCTTGAGCCAGCCATCAGCGTAGATGATGCCCTCCGTCCTGCTAAAATCTTGGGGTCCCAACTTCTTGAAATCCTGGATGTTTCGCAGCATAAGATGGGCATCCTGCTACTAGATTGGAGCTCCCCGCTATACTACAGCTAGACAGAGCTAATGGGTGCTCTCCATCCCCTAACTTATAGTATCTGTCTGCTTTTGGTGTCCCTCAGACTGTGCCCTCTGTGACTCTAGCATCTCCAGGAACTGAGCAAATATTTATCCTATGTCGGTAGGCATTAGAGGAGGAGGAGGAAGATCTCCTGGAACAAATGGTGGAGCCGCTGTATATGTGGAGGAACGCCGACGACAACCCCGGTTACACTCCCCTATACTGGAGTAAGAGCACCCACTACTACCTCGGAGACAGTCCTCTGCACCGGAGGAGGAGAACCCCCGAAGGCAGCTGCTGCCACTCCAACCCCAGAAGAAGTAACTAAGGCAGGATCGCGAGACATCGCAGACCTCTCTAAAGCTGCTGGTCCTGAACACTGCAACCTAGTCTTAGGAGGAATCGTAAAGACAGATCGAAAGAAGAAAGTCAATATGGCATAAGATAGAATACATTCAAAGAATGACAGTTTTAATTCAAAGAATCAAATATCAAGGAAAGGACAGTTGCATGAATCAATAGATTGGAAGTTTTTTCTAATTGTGATTGAGTATTCCTAGCCTATAGCCTATATCCACTATACTAGTAGCAGGCTCGTAGCAACACTTCTATATCGAGCACCACTATGACATTGTATTAGTTGTAACTTCTTACCTGTATGGGCCTCCACTAAAAATATGTCATGACCCATACCTGGTATAGGGGCACGAGTGCTTGACAGCATCCATCTTACGTCGCAGCATCGATAGTAGAACGATGTCTAGGTCTACTGAACTAACTAGCAATATAAATATTATAACCTTTCGAGATAGTTATCTCCAAATAGAGGACAAGTGATGACAATATATCCATACTCAATCACAATACTATAAGGAAGATAATTGGCATGAAAAGATAAAGACAACATGATATGAATATCCCGAGAAGTCTAACATAGCAAAATAATACAAGTCCAGATTTTCTAAGAGTCAACAAATCTCAAGTACAAGTTTCAAAACAATAAACAGGCCAAGAGTGTAGGAAATCCCTTTAAATATATATATATATATATACTGTAAAATTAGGATTAAAATGTGTCATGACCCGCACCCGATATAGGGGCACGAGTGCGTATAAGTGCCCAGTCTACGCCACAACATCAGTGGTAGAACGTTGTCTAGGTCTACTGAACTAACTAGCAATATAAATATCATAAAATATCGAGATAGTCATCTCCAAATGGAGGATAAGGGATGACAATATATCCATACTCCATCACAATTATATAAGAAAGATAATTAGCACGATAAGATAAAGACAACATGATATGAATATCCCGAGAAGTCTAATATAATAAAATAATACAAGTCCAGATAGTCGAAGAGTTAACAAATCTCAAATACAAGTCTCAAAATAATAAACAGGCCAAGAGTCTAACTAGAGACAAATCCAGCACAAATCTAGCCTAACTGAGTGGCTAAATAAGTCTCCTCAGCTGGGGCTAGACCCTCCTGAATCAGAGTCTCTCGATCCATACCTACTACATCCGGAGGGCCGTAATAGGTAGGGCAACCATCATCAGTGTCATCTGAAAAATATATTAAGTTAGGATTGGAGCATGTTACATTTTTAATAACAGTTTTAGTAAATGATAATGACTATGTAGCAGTAAATAGAAAGAATATACAAGATGAAGCGACATGTACATGAACATAGTAAGACATAAGTAAAACTATAAATGAGTGTAAGAGCAAGAGAACATGATATATCATGTACAAGAATCAAGAACAATACTGTCTATATGAGTGAGCACTAGTTTCAATATGTGATCGGTTTAGAAACTTGATACAAGAGTTTATGGCTTGGTTAATGACAAGTGCGGTGTATGATTAACACTATTCAAGGTTCAAGACTTGATACAAGGTGGGTATTGATCATAAATCTACGCTAATACTCCCTGCCCCCTGACTAGTATAGTGGATCCAACCATGGCACGTTACGATACGGGATTCTCTGAGAAGGTCGTAAGCCTTTGCAGGAATCGGTGTCCATACAATGCATAAGAACAACAACAAGGCTTGTACAAGGTATACTAAGATATACAAGGAATAATATCTCGGGATCCAAAAATACCAATCCATATAACCAATGTGTCAAGAAGTCAAGGATATGTACACTAAATACAAAAAACATATAAATTTCATTGACGGGAAATTATCAGAGAATGTACTCGTCTGAGATCTAGTGTAGAATATAAACAATATTCGATACGGTGCCTTGAAGACCTAAATATGGAATATCAATGTTAATTTATGTTTTTGAATCATAAACATGCCATACTAGGTCAATTCTAGGTCTCCAAGTCATTTCTAGGTCGAACTAGGTCGTCTCTGGGTTTTTAGGTCTATACCTTGCCATACTAAGGTATTCTAGTCAATACTAGGCCATACTAGATAATACTCTATACATCTACCTATTTGTTACCCAATTACCCTTATATATTACCTATACCTATACCCATATGCTTATATGTAGCCTTACCCTTATACCCATGTAAAACCTTAGAAAAATAGTAGCTTAGGATTATGCCTATGTACCCACTTCCCTTAACTCTTGCATGTATATATATAATATACACTATTCCTATAATATTACGTAAGTTATACCTCAGCCTATATGACACATATGTAGCCATAATTTGAAATATGAGTATTCCCTATACATGACACCAAATTACCCTATACCTATTATGTATCTTGGACACTTATTCCATAACCATGATATCATTCTTTACTAATCCTAATTCCTTGGTACTAACTAGGATATCCAACATTGACACTAGTATAACTCCACCATTCTAAAATCAAGAAATTAGGCATTTCCTTCATAATAATCTATTCCTACTATAGTTGGCTATTTATTTTATAGTTTATGCATCTAATATTTTGCAACCCATTATTTAAGTGGTCATTGTCTACCTTTATTAGATCTTGTTCAGCCTAACCTCACCAACTTAGCTAAGTCAGCCTAATTGGACCAAACCCATTTCTTCTAAACTATTGAGCCATAGACTTCTCATTTATTAGTCCTAACCCATGGCATAAGCCAAGCTCACAATGGCAAACCCAGCCAACTTAGAGAAACCCACCCGATAGGTTCTTTCCACTAACCCATTAGGTATTCCTTTCTTCAACCCAAATACACCAGATCCATTCAAACCAGTTATTTTCTTTCTCTTCGTCTAGCCATCGTCCAGCAGCAGAGCGACTACTCCCTTACGACGTGGCAGAGTAGCCACCGTCGGCCTTCTAGAGGATTTTAGAGGAGTCCATCCCACCAACCTAGTTTGACCCATCTCGACCATTCCTCCACCCACCGACTTAACCATTCGATCTTTGCCATCCGGTGATAACCGCCTCTCCCTCTATCCATGCCTATAAATACGACCCCCATCTCTTAGCTTCTTCATTCACTCAGCCCACGATGAAACCCTGTCAAAAATTCTTCTCCACCCTTTCTTTCTCCTCCTCCCTACTGATCGAGCTCTTGTCCGCAGTGGCGACGCATTGATTTCCTGTGAAGATATGGCGACGACATCAAACCTCTTCGATCAGCGGCCATTATGATTCATTCTTTCAGTTACGATCTGTAGCAGTGAGCGGTCTTCTACGAAGACTGATGGCAGAGTAGCTACACTGATTCCAGTACGATGCGGTGGTTCGACGAAAGTAAGTGTTCAGGAACTTTTCTCACTACAAACTGATTCTTCCCTCTAACTCGCTTCTGTTTGCTCATTGAATTAGCTCTTAACCCTTGCCTCCTTGCTCAATTGATCGTTGAGAGTTGGATCGTTGGTGAATTGGTCAATCGAACTAGAAGCAGTGAGTCTCCTTAATTTTGATCGATTCATGCATTGGTTGTTTCTGGTCATAGCGATCGATTCGATCCGTTCGAATCCTTATCGCATGGGTTCAGATACTAGTACAGTACTCTCGTCCAGTGGAGAGGATGAAAGAACAATAGATATTGGTTGGTTTTATTTTCATTATGGGTCTTCTTTTAGTCATTCGAAGATTTTATAGGTGTTTGATATATTGCCTAAATCAGTTGGCTATCAATTCTGGACACGGGGTGAGTGTATTGGACTCTAAGGACACAGTCGATTAAGTTATTTGACACAGGTATAACATCCCTTACTCTGTTATCTCCTCTATACTATAGGTTCTATGATTGTGTCATGTCTAATGGAGTTAGGGAAGAACGGTATCAGTATTATACTAGCAGTAGCTGTAGGGTTGGATACAAGTTCGTGTCAGTATCATGTCGACACGGAGGGGAGCATTAGCTGTTTGTATCAGTTTTGGCATTGCTGTTATTGGTGTTAATTAACTGTTGTGGGGAGAGATGTACTGTTCCTAGCTGTTAGATTAGGTATAGTCTTTGAAGGAGTTAACTTTGGACCTGTATAATGTTGAGCTAATAGTATATTTAAATCTTAGTAATGTATGTTAGACATTAGGCTAGGGTTATTTTGATATATGAATTGGTTAATAGAGGAGGTTAAATTAGTACTATGCTCTTTGGGCTAATAGGGTTGGTCCAGGGTTTTGTTTAACTGGATAGTATTGCTTGAGTCCTTGGCATACTTCTTTGAAGGGTACTAACAATTAATGTTTGTTTTGTTGAAATGTTGGGTAGCACATTGGGTTACCTATGCTATAGTTACTGGGCCAGGGATTTAGTAAGCTCCTATTGGGCTTAATTGACTGGATAAGGCTAGGCTTTTACTAATGTATATATAGGAAGCAGTTAGTGAGTTAGTTGGTTAATATTGATTGTGGATTTAGTAAGTAAGTATTGGTTAGGAAAATACTTAGAATATTGTCTAAAATCTATTTTTCCTATTTTAGGTGATACTGAGACATTGACAATTTCAAGGAAAAGGCAAGTACTTGTAACTTAGTTAAACACTTTGCATGCATATCATATTGCACATGTTCCTGTTTATTATTCCACTTGCTTGCATCTCATCGTGTCATGACGTGTCGAGGAGGGAAGAACATTATAAAACATGTAGTCACCTAAGCCTGGGCGTATACCTGATTATTAGTATAACATACATGATATACCTTATACCTATACATGACTGCTAGTATATTATTGCAATATACAATACGTCCGTTTTCTTGACTGCTAGTATATAGTACATAATACGCCTTACACTAGACATGACTGATAGCATATCGTTGTTATATACATTATTTCCATTAGTGTAGCGTATATGGTATGCCTTACACCTATATATGACTGCTAGCATAACATTACTTTATACTCTTGACTTGATAGCCCTACATGCTTAATGATGTTCTTATGCATTATTCATATAGCTAGTGCATATGTCAGTATTTTCTTTATTTATCATAATTCTTGTTTTACTTCCTTTGATACTTTGTTGTGATTGGTTGAGCTACTATGTACTTTGCTCTATTTTCTGAGAGGATCGTTGATTACAAGTAATACTGCTCACTTAGAGGGCTATGACCAGCAGGGAAACCTAGCAGCGGATCTCACTTTGGATGCTCAGCAGGATTATATTCCTGGACTTTAGATGCTTGTATAGGCTTATGATATACTATATTGAGATTGAGGATGTGGCAGACTTAGATAGCCTTTATATTTTATTACCGTATTCTTCCCTCTCTTTACTTGCCCTTAACAGTAGTCTTTTCTCTCATGCTTGTTCTCACGTTCTCTTGCTGCCAAGGATTGTCCTACACTAACTGCTAACCATTAGTTAGCATGGAATTCACATATTTACATACCCTCATCACAACACCTACTTGCTCACGCCCTATTTATAACACACACGCAATTATAAGATGAAGCCAGGCCTGCCCTGCTGCTGTGCAGGGGACATTTCCTCCATACAGGATAACCTCTTCCCTCACAACTACAGTAGCCTAAACATTCCAGTACACCCATGTGCACAGGTACATACGCCAAGCCCTACTTTTACATCTGTGCATATCCCTTACTTGCCTACAGGTCCAGGTATCAGGGCAAAGTGCACTTGGTACCAGGCCAACACTCTAACGTACACACACACCTATGTCACATAGTAGGCATTTGTACCTGCCTCCCCCTTTTTATACAACATCCATGTAACTACCTACCTTTCTATCTAAGGATTATCATATACGAACATGTACACGGGTACCTATATATGCCTCATATACACATACACACTAACCACACAAACACTCAAACACTATGTTATCTAACTCCCCTATTACTGCTGCTACTTACTCCTGTCCAACCCATCACAGGGAACTTCCTAACTGATTCACCTATCCTTCTGAACATAGGTTTACCTCTGCTGCTACTTTACCCGAGACCCTAAGGCTTGTATTACCCCTGCTACTAACCAGGACCAAGTAGCCCCACCTCCCTACATATGCACGCTCTACTGAACCCTTTATATGTTCCCTATTTCTTTTATTGTTACTGTTGTTTCTGCAACAGCATACAATTGTTGTTTTGCTCGACAAAAACCCTCCTAGATTTTGTCTTCATAAGCAGTAAACACTGTTGCTACTAGGCCAAGTAGCCCTTGCTACTGCTACCAAAATCTACTGGTGCACACACACATTTTTGTGCAGTGTACCCTACAGAAACTTCATTTTTCTTCCTTCTATCTGCTGCACCCTCTTTTTCATATTGCCTGGAGCAGTTAAATCCCTTTATATCTAACTGACAAACTGTATATTACCTAGTCTATTAGCTACTTTCCTATAGACACATACTAGTTGACCTATACACACTAGCACAAGACACACTAGCAGCTATCTATTCTCCTCTGTTAACTATTACAGTCACTTACACTCTCTAATATTCTGTGTATAGGATAACACACTGCCTCTCCCTCCCTTTCTTCACTTCAGCTGCCTACCCTCTACCTATTCAACTTCTCCTATGTTGTGCTCAACAATAGGTCCAAGTGTACTGGTTACACTGAGCTTCCTACACAAGCTCTGCACTAAGGCACTATTGCATGCACACACGCACACACACACACACACACACACACACACACACACACACACACACACACGCACACACACACACACACACACAAACACACACACACACACACACACACACACACATATATATAAACTTATATGTGTATAGGTAGCTATATAGATAAATAGCCCTCTCTCCACCTAACTAGTTACTCATCAATCCCTCAAATTGGCTAACAAACACACACACACATAAATAATATATATACACACATGGGTACCCCCCTTAGGTATTACACACTATAGTATATATAGATACACACATGGAGATACATATAGGTAGATACACACGCACAACAAAATCTAATTGTGCGTATCATGAGATACCATGAAAGGACACGACGTATCCTATTTATGACACGTATCCCAAATCTCGACTCAAAAAGTATATAAAAATCCCTATGGGGATACGTATCGAATACTTGGTGCACAAGTTTACGATAAGCCCAAGATATCCTACTAAACCTTGTCTGAATCCTACCAAACTTCATAGGCAAGCCAAAAATATATACTAGAACATACTTAAGGCATTTCCAAGCTAGTGTCATATGTAATAGAGCATATGCACCACATGTCTAGGAGTCCAAAAACCTTCAAATCGACCCCATGTTCTACTGTATCTTGACACGACCTACACGTATCTATTTGTGGACACAAATATAGACACACACGACTAAATCTACACTAATTAGACCAAAAAAATCTAATAATAAACACTTGGTGCACCATTTTGGGAATTCCTCCAAAATGGCACAAAACTTGTTGTAGAAGTCTCCAAATGGGTCAAATGAAGCCTAAGCTTCTCCCCATGTGTAGTCCTAATGCATGGGTGGTTCTTAAATAACTAATTATACTATTTAGAATCAACTATAAGGGCTTAATTTCAGATTTTACCTATTAGGAGATGGATTTCCAATGCAAAGCCAAAAGGAACCCAAATGGACACAATCTTCAAGAGTGGATACCTCCTTCAAGCTCCACTACTTCCAATGCTTTCTCCTTGCTAATTCAAGCTCTAGTCTCCTTGAGATGACACTAGAAAGTGATTGGGAACAAATTTAGGAATGGTAGACTTTAGGATTTCTTCTCAAATGGAAAGAAAATGGAGAGGAGGCAAATTAGGGTTTGTGGAGGGTAATAAATGAACTCAAAGAGAGCTTTTATAAGGTATATGACCAAACACTATTCCTCATCCCTAATGCAATGTAAAATATGAAAGAACGTGTAGGCAACTCTAGAGGGGGGTGAATAGAGTTTGTGTCGATAATCATCAAATAAAAATTAACTCTATATCACAATCACAAAATAACTATCAAGATAGTAAATAAATCAGAGAGAAATGCGGAAGTAAATAAAGATATGAAGAGCATACGCAAACACAGCAGTTTTAACCTGGTTTCCCTCGTGGTGGACTAGTCCAGGCCAGAGAACTCTAGCTCAGGATTGAAATCTACTATTTATGAAATAGTGTACAACCACGTGCCTTTACTCAGAATAGCACGCCAACTTCTTACAGATTCGCAGGTGGCAAAACTTGGAATTGTCCAAGTGACTTTTCTTTCACTCTTGCACAAAAACTTCTAGCTAAATCGCACTTGAGCACCTTGGGGCTTAGGAAGTTTTGTGGCTAGTAGACTGGAAGAATAAGGCTTAGGTAGTATAAGGCTTAGATGACTGAGAGTGAGAGATAGAAAGATGATGAAGAGATGAATGAAAATGGTTGAAATCATGCCCTATATATACTAGTCTGGAAGGTAGAATTCGGCCAGAATTCTGTCCTCAAAATTCAAAAATATGGCCGTTATACCAGCTAGCAATTGGTAACCCTAAAAATTAGTTCCTGGAAATCAGGGGACGGCAGAGTTCGGCCCGAACTCTACCTCCTTGGTGGCAGAATGTTCAAATAGCCTTTGGGCTTTGGTGGAGCTTTGGGCTTGGTTCAGGAATTGGTTTGTTTGTATGGTAGAGCCTGGAGAGATATGTCTAGGGGTTGAGATGACTCAGTGCGACTCAACGTACATATTCTCCTAGACTCAATAAATTGAAGATTATAGACTTGGAACAAATAGAAAAACCAAGAGCCTTTTGATGACGCCTTTCTTCTGATATTTGAGCAGACCTGAAGACGTCTTTTTCCTTGACAGCAGTCGTCCAAAGATAAACAGATCTGGAAATCTGAATACCTTTCGGGGGCTTCGGCCCCGAACCCCCGACGGAGGGTGCTGCCCCCTCGACCCCTGTCCGCTGACCGGGCAGCGGAACCCCCGATGCTTGGCCCCGGATAGGTCGCTAGGCGGTTCGGACAAATCTCTTTGTATGACGCCATCTTTGGTCCATCATTAATTCTTCTTTGCCTATGTCCTGGTTTGATCATGTTTGATCATGCTTACTGCATGTCTACAAATACATATTAGGTGAGCAAAATATGTTGCAGTATGATACAAGCATGGCAATATGATATAGGACAATTAGGACAATGCTAAGTTTAAGTAGCAACATGATGGTGAGTATATGAATATTAGTGACATCATTATGTTAAACTTAACTGATTAGCCATATTCAAAAATACGATATAATCATTGGGCCAACAATCTCCCCCTTTTTTGATTATGGCAAATCTGTTAAGTTTAAGATAGATACGATAGATGCATGTATCACTAATAAACACATATTACTAGAAAGTTGTGTGCTAACTTAAACTTATTTCTCCTCCTTTGACATGATCAAAAAATAAGCTCCTCCATAATAAGAGATAAAACGAACTCAAGCATAAGTAAAGGAGGAAGGCATAGACAATCATGATCAAGATATACTAAATGAAGAACAATGAGAGAAGCGTGTAAAGACAAGTATAGAAACTAGATACCCAATGTAGAATGCCAAATAGGAAATAGCTTGTCAAAACACAAATAGTTGGTAAAACTAAAAGAATTTGAAAATAATCAATAGATAGTTTACCAACATAAAATTCAAGAAAGACATCCAAAAACATAGTATGATATAAAATATTGCTCTAGTTTTGGAAGAGAAAGAAAAAATTACAATTAAAAAAAACCATGTGGATTAGATAATTGTAAATAATAGATAAAAAAATATACCAATTGAAATATTTAAATAGACAAATTTGATATCAACTGAAATATAAAAACTTGAAACATTGATCAATAAAACTATGATAGTCACAATTATCCACAGATAAAAAGTGAAACAAAATAAAGGAATGATCAATGTAAAATAGAGCAATTGATATAAAATGATCTCATTATTTGCAAATCTATTTGCTTATCCAAAATTCATGCATTTGAACTCAATTACCTTATCATGCTATATGAATACCCTTTAGATAAACATGAAGATAAAGGAGAAAACTGTTTGAGAAAGAGAAATTCAGTCGACGTAAATGCTCCCCCTCAAACTATTACCAATATAGATAAAATCATGAATTTTGGGTAAGTCCTCAACAAGGAAAATCAAATTAAACATACAAAGAAAGCCAAATCAAAGAAAGCACAATCGTCATCAAGATAAAATACGAAAGTAAATATTAACGAAATGACCCATATAAAAGAGAGATAATATGATGAAAACAATTGCATATACTCTCAAAAACCTTTCACAAAATATCAGTATCCTAATAAAAAAAAAATGGGTCAATGATGAACTACGTATACAACATATTAAAGGGTATAAATGAATTGAACCAATTTATTTGCTCCCCCTTAAAATATGCGTATCTAGTTCCAAAGTACTTATAGCAAAAAAATGATACCTTCAAGATCTAGGGGTAAATCAACTATTGATTTCTCCCCCTTGCTCAATGATATAAAAACGTCTATAAAATGATAACTTATGACAAAAAAAATGATATAAGGCAATAAAAATGTCATAGAACGAAAAATATCATCTTTAGTCAAGAAGAATATATCCACTAATAGTTACTAAAGATGAGAAACCAAAAGAATATTTCAATTTAGCACATGTAATCAAAAGACGACATACACTAACCTATATAGAAGAATATCATATTGAAATATGATAGATCAATGCATGTTACCTGTTGAGAAAAATGTCATTATGAAAGGAAGAAAGTCAATTAAATCAATCATGATGAAAGTAAAAATATAGCTCAAGAATAAAAAAGTAAAACTCAAATATCATATCCATGATTATCTAATTAAGAAATGATCAACCAATTTGTTGCTTTGCATGGACTATGTATGTTTTATCACATATGTACCCATTAACGGATAATAATCCAACCTTGCTAATACTAAATGAGAAACCAATGAAGTTCAAATAGCAAAGAGCATATGTGATAATCCATGAGTAGTCAAAGTAGAGTAATAAATTAACTTGATAACCACATAATTAGATAATATAGGACTACTCAATCATTAGGATCATTCATAAAGTAAACCAATAAATAATTATGATCCGTCATAAATCCCATCTAAAAACCATATAAACAAACCAATGGAAAATATAGAAAAGAGTCAATCTTATTTAAATGATTGCAAATTTATTCCAAAGAAATGATAATATAATAAAATTATGACTCAAAAGATGAGAGAAGTTTAAGAGATGCTTACCAATGACTAGTATGGAAGGAAGTTAAAACGATGAATCACAAACCTTAATGGAAACAAGATTAAAAAATTTGTCGAACTAATTTTAGAGACCAAACATATGTATCTAAAATAGAATACAAATCTCATCAAAAAAATTCATAAATCTTGTTTTTGTAAACTAGCATATCACATATAGATTGAAATTTAAGAAGATAGCTAGATGAGTGAAAGTGAACAAAAATTATGTAGCTTAATCAATACATCATAAACAAGCAAGCTACATAACTAATTAAGATTAATGAGGTAGGCCATTAACAGGATAAATGTGCTCATTAAATCTTAACTCACTAACGCTAAAAGTACATGCTTAAGCATAGAGTTCACAATAAGAGCAATACATTTTGAATGATCAAAATGATTTATATACTCTTTGTTAAGCAAGGATAAGAGTATAAGATAGCAAGTAAATGAATTAGACTCTCATCAAGTAAAGGACAAAAGAGATGTTCATGAAAACACAATAGAGTAAATCTTTTATCAAATATTGAGATTAACCTAAGATAATGATATAATAGATTGATCTAGAGAATGCAAAAATTATAACCATTATGAAAGTGTATTCTCTAGAAATAGAGAATCTCAACGTAAAATTTCAACCCATAGTAGTTAACGACATGAGAAGTATGATTTATCAATTACATGTATTCTCATGTTCTACAAAACATCATTGGGCAATAATAAAATTTTTATAGCTCAAAATATCGGGCTAGATATGATGAAGTATTCTGGAACTTAGGGGTGGATCCAGAAATAGATAATGGTTGCAAGTAGACCTTAATAAATCTTAAGTCTATAAAGTATTGATCACTTTGGGTTAGCTGTAGGGGCCGATTCCCAGCTAGCGGTAGTCCGAAGACTAGTGCACCGTATCGCTTCAGGCTATTTACACCTGTATGACAGAAGGACCCTTTCGGCTTGTTCCCAGAATGTTCTTTACTTTTAGGAACTTAGATTTAAAGGAATATATGCAGTACTATCAAACAACATCAAACTCCAAAAACCCTAAGTATAAGAAAGGTAAACACCTAAATAATAATCAAAGAATGATCATCAAAATTTGCTAAGAATATTTTCAAAACAAATATTTTTATAATACACTTTATGAAAATAAATATATAGAAGATTCATACTCAAAATAAGTATGATAATTTCAACAAGTTAGGTATAGCACAAAACCAAGCAATTCATAAAAGAACTTCCATAAAAGTCATTAAGAAGACACTAATAAATATTTTCTCTCAACATCCTAACTTGAAGAAGTAAAACAAATAAATATCAGAAGTTGGGAATCATTAATATATTCATATATATCACAAATAGGCATATATGAAAAGATCAAAAATCAATTAAAATGCATGTATCCATAAAGTCAACAAATAAAAGCCAATAAGAAATCATCAAAAGAAGACTTTAAGGAAGGAGCTAATTGATTCAAGATGAGATAACACAAATTTGGCCAAAAGAATTAATAGCTAAAATATGAGGTAAGCAAAAGTATGAATAGATACTCTTCAAAATAATATGAAACTTGAGCTTAACTCATATGCCCACAAAAAGATATTTATATAAAAATAGATATCAATATACGAAATACATGAACTATATAGAAAAATAAATATATTCATGTATCATTAATAAATATTGAAAACCATCACAAATTAAATAAAATGTATAAATAAACTTTATTGGGCAGAGACTTAATAGATTCTCAAGAGGATAATCAAAATAAAACATGAGAATCAATAATGAATATATTATGTAAACACAAGGTTAAAAAGAAGTATAAGTATATACTTATCAAGTGATAAGAAGCTTGTGCTAAACACATATATTCACAAATACCAATGATATACTAAATACAAATTGGCAAGAAGTAACTATCTCAAAACTTTTAAAGATGAAGAGTTAAAATCATATTAACTCAAATCAAAACCAAGATCATATGGACTAGAGTGATATGCCTGCTTTATAAATAAGGATTAAGAAAAAAATGAGCATGCATATATAGATGTGTCACACTACTAAAAAATGAGTGATAAACTATATAGTGTAAACTAGTCATCTAAGCCAAGTAATTAGTCATGCTAGATAAAAGAAATAAAACATTAACTAAGAATGCTAGTATTATATCTCACATTGATTTATAATAAGAAACCAAAGGATGTCAATGTGAGCTAGTAGCAAGACATCAAGAGAAACATGCTAAATTCTACAAATATAAACCATTTAAAGAGAATCGTTTAGCATGTTAACAAAGTGGCTTTAGTGGCCACACTTGTGTTGGTGCAATTGCTTGGAAGATGACCTTTGAGCTTTGCAACCACCAACACGCTTCCTCGGTGCTATATCCTGATACAAGTAGCTCCACCTACAATATTAGGCGAAGACTTCGGTATCCAAATAAACTTGGATCCACATTTGTTAGCTTTAGGGACCCATATACTATTTACTCTAGCATTGGTAGAAAAACTCCTACAAATAGGACAAGTTACCCTCATGTGTCCAATACGAGAGCAATAGAAGCACCTAATACTAGTGTGTGCACATGTATCGGAATGAGCATGATTATGAACATGTGACATACTAGAATGATGAATATCTCTAAAGTGAGCATGTATGGATTTGGTCTTAAGACTATCATGTTCTAATAGCAAATCATTATGCACACAAGTAAGAGAATCACTATGCATGGATTTGGTCTTAAGAATATCATGTTCTAATAGCAAATCATTATGCACACAAGTAAGAGAATCACTATGCATGGATTTGGTCTTAAGAATATCATGTTCTAATAGCAAATTATTATGCAAACAAGTAAGAGAATCAAATTTAGCATTTAAAGCATAATTCTCTTTTTCAAATAAAGTAATTCTAGAAATAAAATCATCATTTTGTTTCTTTAAAGAGTCAATAGAAGAATCATGCAAATGATTTAGCTCATGTGCTTGCTTCTCAAGATCTTCTATTGATGAGGAAAGAGATTTGATTTTCAAAATTAAAGAATCATTCAAACTCTTTAAAGAAACACAAGATGAGTTTTGTAAGTCAAGTCTAGATAATAAATCATTGTTATTATTTCTCAAAAACTCATTAGACTCTTCTAAATGAATAACCTTTTCTGAAAGTTCTTTATTTGTAGAATGAAAAGCCTTAGCAAACTTTAAGGATTGGTTAGCCATGGCTTTCCACTTAGAGCATTTCTTGCATTTAGAAGAAACATGATTGTCTATACTACTAGAAATAAAACCCTATTTATCGGAGGAGGAGGAATACGATGCCATACACAAATAAATAAGGATCTACTCTAAGGATGTTAAGCCTAACAATAGAGTCCTTGCTTTGATACCAATTGAAAGAACGTGTAGGCAACTCTAGAGGGGGGTGAATAGAGTTTGTGTCGATAATCACCAAATAAAAATTAACTCTATATCACAATCACAAAACAACTATCAAGATAGTAAATAAATCAGAGAGAAATACGAAAGTAAATAAAGATATAAAGAGCATACGC
Source organism: Iris pallida (assembly GCA_029216955.1). Lineage (NCBI taxonomy): Eukaryota > Viridiplantae > Streptophyta > Magnoliopsida > Asparagales > Iridaceae > Iris > Iris pallida. Next base: position 10,731,593 of record JANAVB010021999.1, on the reverse strand, counting down.
AAACACAGCAGTTTTAATCTGGTTTCCCTCGTGGAGGACTAGTCCAGGCCTGAGAACTCTAGCTCAGGATTAAAATCAACTATTTATGAAATAGTGTACAACCACGTGCCTTTACTCAGAAGAGCACGCCAACTTCTTACAGATTCGCAGGTGGCGAAACTTGGAATTGTCCAAGTGACTTTTCTTTCACTCTTGCACAAAAACTTCTAGCTAAATCGCACTTAAGCACCTTGGGGCATAGGAAGTTTTGTGGCTAGTAGATTGGAAGAATAAGGCTTAGGTAGTATAAGGCTTAGATGATTGAGAGTGGGAGATAGAAAGATGATGAAGAGATGAATAAAAATGGTTGAAATCATGCCCTATATATACTAGTCTGGAAGGCAGAATTCTGTCTGAATTCTGTCCTCAAAATTCAAAAATATGGCCGTTATACCAGCTAGCAATTGGTAACCCTAAAAATCAGTTCCTGGAAATCAGGGGACTGAGTTCGGCCCGAACTCTTTGTGGGGGCAGAGTTCGGTCCGAACTCTTCCTCTTTGGTGGCAGAATGTTCAAATGGCCTTTGGGCTTTGGTGGAGCTTTGGGCTTGGTTCAGGAATTGGTCTATTTGTATGGTAGAGCCTGGAGAGATATGTCTAGGGGTTGAGATGACTCAGTGCGACTCAACGTACACATTCTCCTAGACTCAATAAATTGAAGATTACAGACTTAGAACAAATAGAAAAACTATAAGCCCTTTGATGACGCATTTTTTCTGATATTTGAGCAGACCTGAAGACGTCTTTTTCCTTGACAGCAGTCGTCCAGAGATAAACAGATCTGGAAATCTGAATATCTTTCGGGGGCTTCGCCCCCGAACCCCCGATGGAGGGCGCTGCCCCTTCGACCCCTGTCCGCTGACCGGGCAGCGGAATCCCCGATGCGTGGCCCCGGATAGGTCGCTAGACGGTTCGAACAAATCTCTTTGTATGACGCCGTCTTTGGTCCATCATTAATTCTTCATTTCCTATGTCCTGGTTTGATCATGTTTGATCATGCTTACTGCATATCTACAAATACATATTAGGCGAGCAAAATATGATGCAGTATAATACAAGCATGGCAATATGATATAGGACAATTAGAATAATGCTAAGTTTAAGTAGCAACATGATGGTGAGTATATGAATATTAGTGACATCATTATGTTAAACTTAACTGATTAGCCATATTCAAAAATACCATGTAATCATTGGGCCAACAAAATGCCTAATAAGTCCTCACAATGGGTCATGAAGGTTTATTTTAGGAAACGATTTAATTAAAGAAGGTTCTATTAACTACAGAAGAATTTTTCTTGATCATTGCTCTTCTAATTAATGGGTGCACCAAGACTACTAATGGGCTCATTAATGGTGTCATTACAAGTCTAGTTGGGTCCATCTAGGTTTACTAACAACTAGTCTAATTAGTAGCTAACAACTAGCAACTAACTATATCATATATTTAATTATATGAAACAATATCAATCATGGAAAAATAAAATAAAAATACAATCATTGCAATTATTATGAAATATAATTTTTAAATTAGTACAAGATAGAAAAAGACAAAAATATCCCTATTTTGAAAATGTGGTAGTTACAAAACCCTATTGTTAGTTTTAGTTATAGTTAATTAGACAATAAGATAAATTAGTGTGAAAATCGAGAAAAACATGAAAAATAATTTTCGAAAACCTTCAAATCCATATATATGGGGCCCGTTCTGATAAATCGGGCGACTTTATTGCAACCCGAAGCATCGAAAGGTCCGTACAGATATTGCGGACGTCTGGTCTTTGACAGAACTCTAATTGGTTGCGTGTGTGCAACAAATTTGAGGCATATCGGTCAAAAATACTGTATCGACCTTTACAAAAATCTTAATTACTTCGTACACGTTCGTCAAATTGCGATGAAACTTACGTCATTGGACTCGTATCATTTTTTTAGTCCTAGGAGCCAAGTTTGGTCCGATTCTGAGATAGTTGACCGGATCGCCATGTTGGCGGACCCATAATAGAATCCAAAATTGGACATACCATTGAGTTTGTATCAAAAAATTAGACTTGTAGGAATATAATTTGTCGACTTTAAAGACCATAGGTTCTGGCACCTTCTTAAGTGCAAAGCGGGTCCAACGACGGACACTTTGTGACCCAAAATTTTCGATTTACCCTTGTGTCCAAATTTGGACTTATCGGTAGTCAAACTTAGATATTTTTTTACTTTGAAAATATTGGTGATGTCTGTTTCAACATCTGGGGACGTTTGCGGATGTTAAGCTTTCATGGCTCATTGGTTTAACGAGTAGCTTATTTTGACGTGGTCGATTATATACCGACAAGTATACCTTGCTAGCTTGTACAGTATAGTTTATATGCATGTTATTTACTTCTCCGTTGTTCCTTTTTCCTCATATTAGTATATTCAT